>JBBJLR010132339.1:0-17351 GCA_037577145.1 Brachypetersius gabonensis | reverse complement strand
TTCCCTCCTGTCTTCCCCCCCTTGGCTCTCTGTTCCCTCCTGTCTCCCCCCCCCCTTGGCTCTCTGTTCCCTCCTGTCTCCCCTCCTTGGCTCTCTGTTCCCTCTCGTCTTCCCTCCTTGGCTCTCGGTCCCCTCCTGGCTCTCGGTCCACTCCTGACTTCCCTCCTGGCTCTCGGTTCCCTCCTGACTTCTGTAGTCATGGTTATTCCTGTTGTTGTACCCTTGTAGACCCTCTAGGGGTCCCCTGTGTTCCCGTCTGTGTGTTTAGTCACGTGTTCCTGTCGTGTGTTCATTGTCTGATTCTCCCCGTCACCCGTTTCCTGTTTGCGTTAACATGTTGTGTGTTTCTGATTGGTTTAGTCTGTCCCCCCCTGTATTTAGTGTCTAAACAGACACGGCGACATTGAAGCTCACGACCCCCTGTATGCTACTGCCTGGTTTTGTCCTGTCCTGTTTCCCTGGTAAAGTGTGTTTTCTGTTCTCCCTATTTCAGCCCTTGTGCTGTATTTTGGTTCCTCTGTTTGTTAATAAACCCTGTTTCCCTTAACCATGTCGTTGTGTTCCGGTTCCCTGTCCTTCTCTGCCACGGTCCCCATGCAAACCGTGACAGTATGGCTAACATAAACTGTAATCAACAGCTGGGTCAAAGTCTGTAACTGTAGTTCAGCAAGGTGGATTTAAAAGGAAGGAGTTTTGTGACTGCCTGAGAACGCATGACTGCCCACCATGCTTCTGTGGAATTTGTAATTTTGTTTTGTAATTCTCACATTTGACTATTATAATTCATGTCTATACTTATAATTCGACTATGACTTATTTAGCAACTACTGTAATGTATTCTGTGGTTCAGAGTGAGGAATTAAAAGTGTGGGTCCACATACAGACCCTAAATTCATAACTGAGTCATGCCTATGTCTTTATCTAATCATTGATACAATGGAAATCATACAATACAGACCACAATCATCCTAAAAGTGGTTTATGTTGGGTTACCTGGTGACACGGCGATTCAGTGATGCTGCTGAAGCTCGAGCGGCTCATCTGTGCAAGTGACGTTCCGTATCGCAAGGCTTCATACACCGGGTCGACTTTCCCTTTTCCCTGCTCTACACACACATAAAAAAGTAAAAACTACAGTAAAAACATTGCCTTACTAATAAACACAGTTAGATCAAATAAAGCAGACCAAGGTCAGTCTAAGGGCCAAAACACAGAAAGCAGAATATAATGCACAAAACCAGCCAGGAAAATCATCACAATCTGGCTGAGTGCAGCTGTCAGACAAGTTCAGCAGCTCCAACAACTTGGAGGAGTAGACTGACCTAGTGACCTGCTGTATCAGCAAATTCATAGAGGAGGTTACTGTCTACAAAGGTGTTACCACAAGAGCCAAAGAAAAGCTTTGGTTTACAGCAAAAGTTCATGCTGAGAGACCAAGATGCTGCCTTCAGGTCAGTAGACAGAGTCACTCTCACAACAGCCTTCCACAACCACAACACCAAAGACACATGCAGCCTTTGGCACTGTATTCAGACTGTCATTTAACACAAGCTTGCACTAAGTAGTAGGGATGAAACACTTCCTGCGGAACTGAACAAGTTCCATGCATGGCTTGATTCACTGAGCAAAGAGCCTGTGAGAAATGCCACCAAGGTCAACCCGCCAAAAAAGCTGCCAGATCCAACATTCCCAGATAATGGGCTCGTCAACTGACTGATGTTTTCACAGACAATTCAAAACATCACTGAGTCATCCCAACATGCTTTAAATCACCACAAAGTGATTTGAGAAACCCATTAATACTCAACATTAAGAGTTGCCTCCCCAGTCACTGGTTCCACTACAGTTTGCATATTTCTCAAGCAGGTTGACCAAGGATGCCATATCTTCTGCCCTTCAACTCTCTCGATCTGGACAAGAGGGCTGCATAATCAGTTCACTAGTGTTTACTCTGCTGACCCACGACTGCACTGCCAAGTCCAGCTCAAACCACATCATCGATTTCATGATAAGTCAGCATAGAGAAGCTGGTGGTCTGGTGCAGAGAGAACAATCTGTCTCTGAATGTAGACAAAACTAGGCAGAGACAGCGCCAAGGTAGAAACAGTAAAGAACACCAGAATTCTGGGAGTGCAGATGACCTCACCTCGACCAACACCTCATCCATCACCAAAAGGTTACAGCATGGTTTGCTCTTCTTAAAATGATTGAAGCAAACCTCCCTCCCCAAATCCTTGCAGTGTTCTACAGGTGCCCCGTAGAGTGCGTCCTGACCAGCTGGATCTCTGTTTGGTCCAGCAGTGCAAGTGCAAGCTGAAAGAACCTGCAGCAGATTGTTAAAACAGCTGGGAACATCATCAGGTCATCTCTCCCCTTACTACAGGACGTCTTCCATAAGCCCTGCATCAGAAAGGCCTCACACATCTCACATGGACTTTTCACAGTACTCACATCTGGCAGACACTGTCACAGCGTTAAAGCCTGATCGGCCAGACTGTGCGAGAGCTTCCCACAAGCCATCCGACTCTCAACTCACTGCCTACCCACCACTGCCACTGATCATTTACACATACAATGTACACATAATTACATTCCAGAATTCTATTCATGATTTCCACTTCACTGCTAATGCAACACTTGCACAATTTCTAAATGTTAAAAATACCTTTTCTGTCCACTGTAAAATCCAACAAAGTTTACATTGAATTTGATTACAGTAAAGTTCAAACTGTTTAGGAAGATATTCTAGGTTTTCAGTGATTTTTTTTTTTTTTTTGAACATGCTAAGCACGCAACAGCTCCAGAATATTTTGGTAAAGAGTAGCTAACTTAGCTATGGTTAATACCGGCCTTGCAAACATTTCTACACTGAAAATATAATCTCTTTAAATGATAACCTGACAAATGTGCCTCAAGTTGTGGGTAACATGCATGGGTATCTGTACACAATAGGCTTTCAGTTATGTGAGCCATTGTTCACTGTGTAGATTGACTTATCTCTACACATTTACTGGCTGCTTTATTATAACTACAAAACTACTATGTAGTTCCACCTTGCTGGTGAAACGTTAGAATATGTGGCTCACATGTTGTTGACAGGTAGATGGATAAAATAGCCAGTGAGTGGTAGTACGAAGTCAGGAATTCTAAAAAAGCTGACAATGGGTGTAAAATATATTAAATCTCTTCTGTATCTTTTTATTTCTTGTAAAGGAGAAGTAAAGGAGCAACAACAAGACAGGGGGTGGCACTGGTTATATTCTCACCTTGGGCAGGTGGAGTCTCCTTTACCACCCCAAACAGGTCATTGGTGAGCAACGGTGAGCTGAAGTTCCGTTTGAATGCCCCAGACTAGAAGATGACAGGAGAAAGTGAAGGATAAAAAAGGTAAGCAGGACAGGGAGAGAAAGGAGAAGGAGGTAAGGGAGAGAAAAGAGAGATGAGAAGAAGAATTACAAGTCAGCAAGAAATGCAACAGCGAAGACTGTGCAAAGCCAAAAATAGCAAGGGTAATAATGAGATGGAGAAAAGAGAAACAACACGGAGACACTTGGGGTATAAAAGAAGTGACAGAATGATAGAAGGAAGCCAGAAAGAGAGAGAGAACCAGAGAGGAGTTCATAAATAGATGCCACTTACAATGTCATTGTTACTCGATCTTTAAGATGAAAAGTGCTATGGCAGAGTCTATTTTAAGACTATTCTGCTGAGGATGCACTGAAAATGTGTGTGTGCTTTTCTGTTTGTATGTGTGCTTCTTGCCATACTCTCTGCATTATAAATGCCTAGCAGGCTGGGCTGTCTCTTTGTACCTCACTCTTATGAACTGCATTAATGGTTAGTGTGTATATTTCAAGCAGCAGTGCCACACTGACTGTAATGCCATTACAATGTCAATGAGCATGTTCACATATGCAAAAACTGTTTTTTATTACTTGTTTATGCCCACAATTTCACTAGGTGCTAAGAACTATCAAGACCAATTTAGAAGGTCCTCAAAAATAATAAAAAAAAACCAGTAATGTAATTACTTATCTAACTGTAGTTTGATTACTTCTGGGACACAATGTCATCACATCTAACTACTTATTACTTCACCACACAAATAAAAGTCCATACAGATAGCCTTTTTTTAAATTATGTAAATATGCAATATATATGGGGTTTGTTTTTTTTTTAGAAAAATGAATAAGCAATGTTACTCGATCTAGTCATTAAAGTCATCACAGTAATGTGCTACTCCAATAACAGAAAAAAGCAATTAAATTTACTTATATCGTGAAATCCCCAATGCTGTCTACAAACAAAACAACATCTGGTCACCAGTGGCCCTGTGGTCAGAAATTAATGATAAATGCAGTGTGTGTGAAAAACGACTGGGCTGTAATCTATAATTGTATGACGATTGAAATTGTATATTAATGAGCTGTTTCTGGTGCTTAGTGTTTCTGGTGGCCGGCAGAAAAAAGTGAATTTGACCACATGCCCTTTCTGCATTTATGTGTATGAACATTACCAGCAGTGAGTGTACCCTGAGCTTTCCTTTCACTGATGATACTGATGTTGACGTCTGTCATCTGGAATGTCACTCTTCAGGATGCTGAGGAAACCCTGCCCCCTCCACACACACACACACACACACACACCCCTGTAGCAATGTTGCTTATATACATGTCCACCCATTGCAGAAATGTGACTTTATATGCCCCTAAAACGTAAAATGTGGTGTCACAGGACACCCTGCTCAATGACCTGTTCGAAAGGTGAGTTGACTATATAACCTGGTTAAAACAAAACTAAGCCAGGACAAATAGCTGAAAATGTATAATTAATTTGAATAACAACAGCTAAAAAACACCAATACACCATGTTGAAGGGAATCCTGAGGGAGTGAGAGAAATGACAATAAAAAAAAACATGCTGAACGTTCTTTTTAGGTCTCTTTGTAGTGTTTAGAGAGCAAGAAAAATAATAGCTTATGATGAAGCTGCTGCATCATTCTTGTAACATTCACTAGTATAAGAAAAACCTAGCAACAAAAAAGGTTCAGTAGGATGTTTGTGGCCTGAGGGTGAGCTTAAAGCCTCTTATCTGTAGTTAATTGTTGATACATTATTAAGTAAAATTGAGCCTATTGTCACATATGAACACACCACAGCATTGTACACAGTGTGAGCAGTGTGAA
The DNA here is from genome assembly GCA_037577145.1 of Brachypetersius gabonensis. NCBI lineage: Eukaryota > Metazoa > Chordata > Actinopteri > Characiformes > Alestidae > Brachypetersius > Brachypetersius gabonensis. The sequence continues at coordinate 12,166 of JBBJLR010132339.1, read as the reverse complement.
ATTTGTTCTCTGCATTTAACCCATTCACCAAATAAAGCAATGGCCAGCCAGCAATGCGGCACACATGGAGCAGTGTGTGGGGACGGTCCTGGGATCCAAACCCATGGCCTTCCGATTTGCGGAAGTACGATTCCGGTGGCAATTCGCTACCCACCACACCACCAGCCGCAGCGGCTTGAATGTTACAATAACTGTTAACACTTAAATATTACCATGGTAACCAACTTGCTCTCACGAAAACACTGAGAGAGCCAGTTTGATGTCTATGTAACTGCATGCATTACTTAGACGTCAAACTAGCTGGCAAGCGGTAGCACACTGGTTATGTTGTAAAGCCACTTGATGGCAGACATTGTCATCACTGTTACTCATGCATTTTCTTCTGATATGCATTTCTAACATGACAACTGAGAGCAGCAGTCTGCTCAAAAGGGGCAAATGTGCCATTGCTCAAGCAATAATAGTACAACAGTGTACACGTCTCTTTTAGCAATATAAATTAACGTTCCACTGTTTTCTGGTGTGCATTGTAGAAACTTTACTCACTACATGAGTGGTGAGTTTGTGACTAAAATAGCACTCCTGTCTGGATATTTTTGTGACACTGACCAGTGAAAATCCTCTGCAAACACACTATGTGGGTAGTGATAGACTGTACTATTTTTAGTGAGCAAGAAAAATAGTAAGTTATCTTATAATGAAGCTGCTGCAGTTGTCAACACGTAACATTAACTAGTACAAGAAAAACCTAGGGACAAAATTGGTGCATTAGCTAGAAAGAATGAGGCTCAGAAAGATGTTTGTGGCCTGAGGGCAGGCTTACCGCCTCTTCTATGTAATTAATTATTGATATATTAAGTCAAATTGAACCATTTGTCATGCATGAACACAGTCCAGTGTAAAAATATAATTTGATATAATGATATCATACCAGCTCAAATGTAAAAAATCAGATTAGAGATGCGCCAATATTGAATTTGTGACACGATGCTGATATCTGACATTTGTTATGTACATATACAAAAAGTGATATCGTGAAAGTGACCAATGGAAATACAAGGTAAGGGTCTCTAATAAAGTAGACGATGAGTGTTTGCCATTTAAATCGATTTGTTCAGTTTACGCGCTTCTTGTGAAAAAAAATAAGAAAAAATAAGAAAAGTACACTATATTGTTATCTTGTGATGTGCAATCTATGTTATCCCAAACCCAGTCGTAATTTGATGGGGGAAGAATGGCATAATTGCATCACTTTTTATCCACCCATAGCTGCTGCGTCTCTCTGTCAAGTGGAGGGGGTGGTCAATAAATGCAGGCTTTTCTATTTCCTGAGTGTGTGTGCTGGACGCTGTGTGTGCAATGCTGTGTTGAGTTATAGGAGTAATTTCACTGCTCATTACCTCTGCTGAGCACATCTGACTCAAGCACACGGCTGCCCTGCTGCCTCCTCTCTCCAGTCAAATAGTGTAACGTAATTGCACGTATTAGGTGCTGTTGAGTCAAAAGCTGTCAACACCCAAGACAATGTGCTAGCTTGAGAAGAACAAACACTGCAGATGGATATACTGTATACATAAATACCCTGGGAGAATAGTCAATCGAAAACAGGTTTTTGTTTTGCATCATTTTAGGTTAGTTGGCTACACAAACACCATTTAGGCATGAACAAGACATTTCCGCATAATTGCTGCCAAATTTGAATGAAACGATTTCATGCATGCAGAAATGATGTAGAAATGATTTATTTTTTCAGTGTAGTAAACTGCCAGTCTTATCTTTTAAAGGAGAAAAAAGTTCTAAATCTTATATATTCCTGTATGTTTACATACACTATCAGGTCACAAGTATATTAGGATCTGACCACCACACCTATGTGAGCTTATTGGACAGCCCAATGCAAAATCTTGAGCATTAGGTATGGATTTGACTCACCTTTGCAGCTCTAACAGTTTCCACTCCTTTCTGAACACTTCTGTCTATTGGAATTTGTGCACACCGAGTCAAAAGAGCATTTGTGAGGTCAGGCACTGTTGTTAGACAACAAAACCTGACTCACGACTGACATTCCACTTTATTTAGTTGAGTGAGGTCTGGAATCTGTAAAGGGTACCTCTGTGGTGCCACTGGGATGTGAACCCACAACCTTCCAATTGCAGGGGCAACACCCTAACCACCAGGCCACCATCATTGTATTTGTCAATCTCCGCATTATTTAATGACTTTGTATGTTTATTTTTTTTTAAAATAAATATTAAATGGAAATAACTTATGCTGTGTAGCATTTCGGGCAGTGGACAGCCTTTAACCATAAAATACAATACGTTTTGGAGGTCACAGTGCTCAACCTTTAATCTCAAGATGTTTGGGTAATTAAGATATGTTAATAAAATAATAATTATTTGCCATCTCACTGGTAAAATGGCCACTAGGAAACCTGTAGAAAGGGGCTATGTTAGGCAAATGTGTCTCAAAGGACATCCTTAATTTATTGCAATTTTCTCTGTAATGCTGAGCCAAGTGTCTCACTTTCTACATTTTATAAATATTTATTTGTCTGCACAGGCAAATTTGTACAATTATTGGATACTGGGATCTACCCATAATTCCCATATCAGAACAACATAATGAGCACAACATAAATACAAACATGATAGCATTTATATTGTTTCTGACTTTATATACCCAAGTTGAGATTAGGGATGCACTGAAATGATTTTGGCTGAAACCGAAAACCAAAAATGAGGAAACACTTGTCCGGAAATATTGCATAAATTGCATAAATTAATTTTAATGGTTCAAAGAATAAATATGTTACAAAACTATGAAAATATTTATTTCGCATTCAAACAATACACAATATAAAATTTCAAATAAAATATTTTACTTGGCCACACTAATGAATAGCCTAAAAGCAAGATAGTATTATACAATCTTCTCTTATAAAACAAGTGAATTCAAGTGCATGAACAAAGTGCATTGAGAACCTGTGCTTTAAAAGTGAAAGATAGAACAACATTCTCTGTAGGCCTATAACAAACTAGTGTATTACAACAAAGACTGGCATAGCCCATATATTAACTGTAATCACTGAAAAACTTTCTTGCCTTTTCAGAAACACAGGCGGAGTGGGTGTGCTCGAGGGGTCTTGCCTCTTCTGTGCTCGATCAGTATATTTAGATTTTATATGATAAATTAATACAGACGTTGAGAAAGTCTTTGTGGATGCCCCCCGTCTAAAAATGTTGTTCTGTGTGTCTTTCTTAGATATATCGAAATGCACCCACATGGCAGACATGGTTGACTCTAATCTAATCTGGCGTGTGCAGGTTGCGGTTTTTGATTGCATCATCACTGTTACAGTTGCTTAAAAAATATAGTTCGAAACCAAAAATGCATTTTTTGCCATTTTTGGACGAAAAGGTTCGGTTAGATGTAGACAAAAATGCTAACAAAACTGTAAATATGTAAAAACTGAAATATGAAAAACACGGAAAAGGAGAGAAAGCGAGAAATAACATATGATGACCTCTACAGACTCTAAGGTCAGGAACTGAGGATGTTGCTCTTGTTGCTATTCTCTCCAAATCACTCACTTAATAAATGGCCAACGTGGACACAAGGGACCTGAGAAAAATACATGGTGTCAAAAATGGAGGTCAGCAGCATTGGACCTTGGGAATAAGAAGGTCTCGAAATTGCTGATTTTGACACAAAAGCAGACAACGAAGCAGCAACCAGAGCCCCAAAGAGAGCTCTTGGTTCTAGGAAGTGAATTGGAACTTTTTTTACTGGCTGATCTCTTTCTCTCTCTCTCACATATCACACAGACACACACAAAAACACATGCTGTTCCAAAGAGAGCCTGAACAAGAACAATTGCAGAATTAACACTGACATCTCTAAATAATTGATTAAAATTGGCAGAGCGTACCACTTTAAAGAGAACAAGCTCAACCCATTTCTAGGACTACATTTCTAGATCTAATCTCCTACACTACTATTTTAAATACTAACTATCAAATAACACCATTAACTCCTCATCCACTGTGATAGAAGCCCCTTCATTAGTAGTACTTGACATGCATACAAAAAAGCAATTGTGCTTGTTAAATTTTAATTTTCCTGAAGTCTGCTTTGTAATAATACATTTTTACAGGACACATTTTCAAATGATATTTTTTAATAGTAATTAAGCAGACTGCTTTTGTTATTGTGCCTGATTTTATGTAAATGACTGATGTTCTGATTGGTTATCTAGTATTGTGCCTGAAGCAAAAAGCAGTCTGGCCTGAAATACCCTTTTTGACCTCAGCATTAATGGAAAGGCTAAACCATTATAGGCTGATACAATGGATGCATGTAAATGCATTGATATGAATGTCTGGATTATTATACTCTACATCGCAAACGTGAGGAAAAACAGCAGAAAAAGTTAAAACGCAATGGCCCTTTAAATTAGGCTGAATTTACAATACATAGGTTAAGGCTAGTCCAGGATTAGAAAGGCTTATACCAGAAGTCAATTTCATAAAGAACCATAGTTCAGCTGATTTGAGTTAATGGCCACATAAAACTGACCACGGTGTTAATTTACAAATGCTGTTGCCAAAGTACATGGGTACATGGCTGATTCACGTACTGATTTTTGAGCGTGTAGTAAAACATGAGGAGGAAGAGGACAGAGAAAGAGAGTGGATCAAAGAAAAAGAATAGGCTGATAAAATACAGCAGACAGTGAAGGTGACAAAAAGGAGAAGAGAGAGAGATGGAGAGGGAGAGAGCAAGAGAGAGGAAGACACAGACAAGAAAAAGTGAGAGAGAGGCAGAGAGGTAGGGTCAGAGGAGGGCAAGAGAAAAAGAAAAATGGAGAGAATACCACAGAAAAGAAAAAGAGAGACAGAGAATAAAGAGAAAGAGAGAGATGGCGAAAAAATGAGGTGGGACATAAGAGGGTGAGACAGAAAGAGAGCTACAGAAAGAGATACAGAAGAGGTTTAAAAAGAGAGAAAAGGATAGGAAGTGACAGAAGTGGATGAAAAGAAAAGAAAAAAGGCATAGGGAGAGAGAAAGATAAGTGAGAGAGTGAGAGGGAGAGCTCCTTAATTACATTATCTGCTACCTTGTGTCGACAGAACCTTCAGTTGAGTCATAAATTCAAACTCATCTGGGATCATTTTACTCCTTCTAATCTGCTGCACTCTCTTTTTCCCATCCTCTGCTCGATTCCCTTCTGTACAATCTTCTTAATTCGCTCGCCTTGAGTGAACTCTGTTATCTGAGTAACCTCATTACACACCGCATAAAAAACTAGTATCTACTGCAATATATCTAACACAAAAGCAAACACTCTAAAGTAGGCGATAATATCAAGAATATTACAAAATTATTCAGCCTTCTTTAAGTGTAGCGGCATAATTTGACACAATGAAGATGGTTTCACTTATTATTTTTGCAGTGCTGGGTCACCAAGAAGAGGCATTTCTGAGTGTAAGAACCAAACATAGGCACTTCACTGACTCACACACTTATTATTATTATCTCTTTAAGGCAGTGTCGGCCTGATGACATCTAAAACACCACTGTGTTAAATAAACAGTGGGATGTAGAAGGAAGCACCCGACTGACTGCTGGTATTAATTGGGCTATTTCTGGGGAAGCTGGAATATCAACATAGAGATCAAAGCACAAAAATAGACTTGATTATGCCTAAGTGAGTGTGTGTGCGCATGTGTGTGCGTGCACTGGTACGAGCAAGATGCTTTGGTGGACTACTTTATTGTGTGCTTATAGAACAGCGAGAGCCGAGAACACAGCTGTGTGAGAGAGACAGAGAGACAAAGACAGATAGTGTGTGTATAAAAAAAGAATCAGGCCCTTCAATTTATTCACATTTGTTGCTTTGCAGCCCGAAATGATGATACAAAAAAGACGTTTCCAGCTGTTTTTACTCAATGCCTGTTATAACATATAAGAAAACGATAGCAAAAGTAAATAAATAAATAAATAAATAAGTAGAGAAAGAAAACAAACACTGAGATGAATAAAGGATCACCCCCTCTCTTAAAAAACTCAACCAGGTGTAACTAATCACCTTCTCCAATTACACACAAAGCTGACTGGCTTCCATCTGTGATCAGCTGTGATTTATGATTAGATCAGCATAAAAATAGCTGTGCCTGGAGCATTCCAGTGCTTGGTAGTGCAACTGAAAGCAAACAATCAACTGTTACTGGCAAGATACTGTCGAGTTTTGGACAAACACAAGCCAGAAGATGGATGCAAAAAAATCAAAGGCTTTATCAATCCCTAGGTGTACATAATTAAGAAGTGGAAAGTGTTTGGTACTACTAGAACCCTCACTGGATCAGGTCATCCCTCCTAAATGAAGACCTAGGAGGAAAATGGTCACAGAGCAATTTTAAAGCAGTTACAGGCATTTATTTCAAAGAGTGGTCATTGTGTGCATGTGAGAACAATATCAGAAGTGCTGTACAATTGTGGCTTATATTGCAAGAAAAAAGCTTCTCCTTCAGAAAAGCCACATTAATTGTTGATTGATCTTTGCCAAAGCGCTCCTTAGAGATTCTGAGGCCAAGTGGAAAAAGGTGTTGTGGTCAGCCCAAAATCAAACTATTTGACCTCAGCACCAAACAGTACATCTGGTGAAAAGACAATACCTCTCACCATCCAAAGAACAACATATCTACAGAAAAGCATGCAGGTGGTAGCATTCTGTTGTTAAAGTGGATGGGGGAAGCCTGCTAGAAAGCTGTCAATATGATAAAATGTTCACTTTCCAACATGACAATGATCCAAAGTACACAGCAAAGTTGACCACACAGTAGCTGAAGGAAAAAAAGGTGAATGTCCATTCAAAACTTGGCCTGACTTAACTCTACAGAAAACCTGCAGAATGTCTTGCAATCCACCAGTGGTCACTGTTTAATTTGACTGAGCCATGCTGGACGATCCTATCTCAACATTTCTGTTATTTTTTTATTCATTAAATGTTGATATAACATCTTTCACATGGATATTAAAAGTTGCATTAAGTGACTTTATTATAGACTGTAAAGCAAAACACTGTGAATAATTACGAAGTGAGAGAATGAGAGCAAGAGACAGACAGACAGAGACTCACCTTGCCATTGCAAACTTGTTGCGAAAGTTCAGAAGAACACCAAAGATGAGCCCCCAGTTTACATGTTTTGCAGCGTAAACCCTGCTTTGAGTTCCCTACAGCAGCAGCAGAGTGAGAGGGAGAAAAAAAGAGAGAATGAACACAGTGTTTCTTCATAAAAAATGTCTGAATTTACAAACTGAAAATATGGTAACACAATCTAATTAACAGAGTCCATATATACTATTAGTTTTGGTGAATAGAAATACATTTTATAATTAAAGTTCTAACATCTGAATTTTAAGTGTCCCATCTTTCCTTTATACAATGTGGAAGTTTAGTAGTTAAAAGACCTACACTGTACTTCCACCCACTGGTCACTTTCTAAGCCCCAGCTATTTTACAGGTACACTACAAGGACTTATTTTCTGTAGCCCATCTGTTGCTGCTGTTTATTTGCCCCCCATTCATCACTGTCTGACCACACGACTGCTGCTGACCAGATATTATGCTGTTTCATGGCAAGTGTGTTTGGCATGCATATTATGTATTGCTGTTATTAGCATCATAAAGTCCCAGCTTTTTGTTCAAATCCCTATTCCAGCTGCCAGCGCTCCTTTTCAGTAGGTAAAATTAAATCAGTACAGCAATGAACACAAGAAGAAGAATGAATTATTTTTAAAGGTCGGTTAAAACCGACTGTATAGTCTAGGCTGGAGTATGTCCGGGTGTTTTGTTGCTGTTATGTTTTTCTTGCACTCTCTTTTGTCCTTTCTGTACTTGTGGTCTTGTGGTGTTCTGGTCTGTTCTTGTGTTGCACCATTTCACAGTGTGCTTTTTCATTTCACTAGGGACAGTGTGTATATGGTTGAAATGACAATAAAACCTACTTGACCTGGCTTGACCAATAAGACTGACTTTCCTACTGGACAGTTTTGCTTTCTAACTTTTTTGGCATTGCCAAAGAAAGCTTTGTCTGGGCTGAATTAGCTTTACTTGGGGACATTCTGTAATTGACTGCGATGTTTATAGTTCATACAGTTGGACAGTAATAAATGTGAAGTGTGTGGATTTCCACAGTCCAAAAGACATGCATGTCAAGTGAACTGGAGATGCTAAATTGGAATAATCTGAGGTGAGTATAGTTTATACAGTCTGACAATAATAATGGGATTTTTATTCAGTATAAATCTGCAGTGTGTGTAATTTTTCATGATAATGAAAATTGCTTTGTAATTGTTATTGACTATGTCCTGTAGATTAATGCCTGAACATCCAGACTATGACCTTTCAGTTTGGGTATATTACACAGATACCCAAACCAATTTAAATCCCACCTACTGAATTACACAACCTCCTCTGGAAATAACTGTAACAGGGCTTAAGATAGCTTTGTTGATTTATGTGCTGATGTGCAGGGAAGGTATACCTGTGATCACCTGCTTGCACTGCTGGCAGGGAGTTGGGCGACGAAACACATATTCCTGGAAACAGTGTGTTTTCTGTGGCTGTTGCTGTGACTGGGGTGGGATCTTAGAGTTGACGGAGAGGGAAGGGCTCACTGAAGGTGAACGGGAAGACAATGAAGGGTTTGGGCTGATAGACGGTGAGAGAGATGGTGACCGGTCAAACGTCAAAGGGCGCTCGTGAAAGCACGGTGGCGAGGGGGACTCCATCACAGCGGGTGGAGACTCTGTGATGAGGTCGGGACGGGAGGGAGCCTCTAAGTTGGCCCGCTGGAAGAAGTTATCCACGCTTTTACTCCTCATCACAGACTTGAAGGAAAGGGAGCGCTTCAGTTTCTGCAGCTGGGCGAGAAAGATTGAAAGAACAGTGGATTAATGATACAATCAAGGAGTGTTTTTTTACTTAATTTGTATTGAATATGATTTCACATAATTTACGATACAACATTAAGTAGAAGCCTTTAAAAAAGAAAAGGGAAAATAAAGGCCAGACATTGACAGATGTTTCATTGTGCATGGTATGACATTATTGTCTTTATAATAAACAGTCTTGTTCTAAAGACATGGTCTCATTGGAGTTTCCCTGTGCCATTAATCTTTAAATAAAGAAGACTGCAAGCTGGCTTTCAAGCTTATTCTCCTGTCTGGGCATATCAAAATAGGTAATTACAGTGAATTACAAATGCCAAGGTGTAACTGCAGGTAGTTCTTCCATAAAAAATTAGTATTTCATCTTTTCTGGCTTTTGGTTGGTGGCTGTAGTTTAAGACACAGCATTATAATTGCCCATCATGCCACCAGTAAAAACCTCCTTTTTTATTTACAAACACAAACATGATATGCGCTAAGAGTGGATTGAAAGAATGTGGGGACCCAAGAGATGTAAATATAATAAGTGGTCACTGAAAACTGTTATCAAAATAAGGAAAACTACTTAAATAAAAGACAGGTAATTTTCCTGTTGCCTACAAAAAGGACACAGGAGGCATGACCCATATATAACAGGAAAGACTAGCACAAATCTCTCTGTCTCTCTTCTTTTATATGCTCCTCATCTCATGAACTTTAGTATCTGACAGCTGTGACCTCTTTCATTGCTCAGTACTGTTTAAAATTCACATGTAGTGATTTTTTACAAAGTTTTAACTACACATATGCCCCAAGGGCAGATAGATGCTTCAGAGCACATGCATGTTTCTGTCAGAAGTGATGTGCTTACAAATGAGGTTTTCAGTACTAATCAAGAAAAAACAAATTTTCATTATTTTTCTTTTTTTTGTACTATGTAAACATTGTTTCAATCTTCAAAACCTATGTCTTCACTCCCCAGTCCACACAAGGAAAGTAATTAAGTTTACATTTCATATAGACCCTTCTAGTGTTTCTGATTTTAAATTAAAAAACAAACTAATATATTACGTGAATGAAACGAAGTGTAGTTATATATACTCAAAATACAACAAGATTGTCCGTATGACAATAACGTTTCTGATTCATAATAATCATAATTAATATCTTGCTTGTAATTCTTCATACAGGCCCATCCCACACCTAGCAAGATGTAGTATGCAAATATGATTCGTTTCAGAACATACTGTTCACCACACCGTTCACGCAATCTATTATGGAAATAATCTGAAGCATAGTCCGTCAATCCTGTTCACTGTTTTGTGTCACACGCATCTCTTTACCCATCTCTTCATGTTTTTGCCTATTCAGTTTTGGTTATAACTGTTTCAGCCCAGACAGCTTTTTGCATCAGCCTGACTTATAAGACTTTCTTCGCCCATCATACAGCCTATATCTATCCTTCATGGCTGCTCTGCAGAGTAACTCAATATGACAGATATCCATGGCCTACTTGCTAGATGCACTCAGCTGGTGGAAAGGATGGCTTAGTTCAAACTCCTAAATGTTCCTAAAATATAACTCACTGTAAACCCATTTATCAAATAATTCCAAAAGGATGGGATGAACAGAATTACTGAACTTCAATTTCTTGTTAATTATATTGAATATTTAAATAATTTGCAATATTACGGCAGCACATTTAGGTTTGCATTAATAAATTAAATGAAGTCCTGTTTCCCAAGAACTGCTAGTCTGCACTAAATGAATACATATTACATATCTGACATTTGTTTGGACTATTTCTATCACGTCTCAATGCTTGACCCCATGAAGAGAAAGTACAAAAGCAGGAATCCATTCTCAATGTCTTTTTATTCTCTCAAAACAAAACAAGGCTCGAGGGCCTACGTACACTTTACTTGGCTGTGCTTGAAAACAGAACAGAAACTCACTCTCATGATGCTGGTAACTGTGAGGGTGTACCGACACTGAGGTCCAACAGAACAGAACTTAAATATCGACATGAATTACCTTTAAACCAATAGACACGTACAAACACTTAGTCCTGAGTACACCAGCAGCTGGAAACTATCTTACTTATTACCCTGCTGGTGCACTCAGGCTATCAAAATAAAAGTCCTACCCATACACTTAAACTAAACCCCAGCGCCCCCCTGTGGCCGCTGGCCAGACCTTACAGAACCCCCCGCCCAAGGGGGACCGTCCCCGGACCCCAACAACAGCCAACAAAAAACAACCCCCCCCCAAAACCACCAACCACTCGCAGCGGAGGGAGGGAGGGAGGGGGACAGCGGCGGCAAGAAAAGTGTCCCTATCCTCCCCTCCCGTTGTGACCCTGTCCGTTCAGCCCCAGACTGGAGTCCCTCCAGCTGGGCCGACGTGGGTGAGGATCCTGAGACACCGTCCTTGTCCCTTTGTCCGGGTGTCCCCTTCTTGGGAACCCCCGTGAGTACACGGAGGCCAAGCCTCCTCCAGGCAGACCCTCGGCTGGCAGGGTCTGTGTCCCAAGCTCCCTTGGAACACCTGGGACGAGACCTCCTCTGCGGGCCTCGCTCTTGCTCCCGAGCCCCATGGGGCTCCCAGATGTGAAACCCTCTCTCTGGGCCCCTTCGTGGCTCTCCTCGAGCCCTCCGTTACTCTCCGGCATGAAGCCCTCTCCGTGGGCTTGCTTGCGGCTCTCCTCGAGCCCTCCGTTACTCTCCGACACGGAGACCTCTCCGTGGGCTTGCTTGCGGCTCTCCTCGAGCCCTCCGTTACTCTCCGACATGGAGCCCTCTCCGTGGGCTTGCTTGCGGCTCTCCTTGAGCCCTCCAATGGCCTCCAGCTCGAGGCACACTCCGTGGGCCTCTCCGTGGCTCTCCCCGAGCCCTCCGATGGCCTCCAGCCCGAAGCTCACTCCGTCGGCCTCTCCGTGGCTCTCACCGAACCCTCCGATGCAGCCCTGTGTTAGCCCCCCACCGCTCGACTTCTCCTGCCTTTCCCCGAGGCTTCCAGTGGGCCTACCTATCTCTGGCCTCCCACTGTCACCCTCGTTTACCCCACTACCCCCACCAAAAAAAATTCTTTGGAGGGTTTCCCCTCCCTAAGCATGGTGGATCCCCTTCCCCAGTCCATTCTGACCCCTCTATAGCTGTCACTAAGGTGACTTCCGTCCCCCCCTTAGTGCTTAACTGGGCCTTAGACTGGTTTGCTACGCCCACGGCTTCTA
>JBBJLR010132301.1:0-17356 GCA_037577145.1 Brachypetersius gabonensis | reverse complement strand
GAGAGTAAGAGAGAGCGACAGAGAGACAGAGAGAGAGTAAGAGAGAGCGAGAGAGAGAGTAAGAGAGAGCGAGAGAGAGAGTAAGAGAGAGCAAGAGAGAAAGAGAGAGCGAGAGAGAGAGAAAGAGAGAGCGAGAGAGAGAGTAAGAGAGAGCGAGAGAGGTGAAGAAGTCCCGACAGCCACGCACCGGGAGCCAGAAGAACTAAAATGAGTTTTAAAAAAGCATATTGTTACAAAAAAAGCACAAAAAAGTTCTTCATTGTTCTGAAGATGCCTTGTAAACGTCTTGTAAAACTCTTGTAATCCCTGAATGTTTAAATCACTTGGTGTTTTGTGTTGCTTGTTTTTGTTGATCTAGTTTGTATTTTCTTGTGTTTTTGTTTGTGTTTTCTTTACTTGTCTTTTTGAAATGAAACCTTTTGGCTCCTGTAATTACGCCCTGTCTGCCTCGACCCTCCACCACTGCACACACTTTCATGTCTGTTCAGATGAGACCACTGAGATCATTTGTTAAAACGTACCCAGATGACTTTGATGTTTAGTGAATTATGATTTCCCCTGAGCCCCATTCAGGGGTAAACTCAGCTTAGAAAAGCTGTGCCAGGCTCTGCAGCAGTTAGAGATGAATGGTAAAGAGCCATTCATTATCTCTGGGATGAGCTGGAGTGACATTTGTCATCCAGAACTAAAAATCCAACATTAGTCCCTGACCTCACGAATGCTCTTGTGGCTGAATACAAACAAATCCTTTCAGCACTATTCCAATATTCCAGCATATTCCAGTGTAAAACCTAGTAGAGACTGTTACCAACACCCATCAAATGCAGAATTACACTAGTAATGAATGGGATTTACATTTAACTTGAATTCTGTACCTGGCTGATATTTTTGAATGACAATTCTGTACAAATGACATTTTGTTAGCATCAGTCGCTGGTCTCAGTAATGCTGTTGTGGCTGAATGCAATCAAATCCTTACAGCAATATTCCAACACCTAGTATATTGCTTTCTCTGAGGAGTGAAGACAGAGGAAACACTGGAAAATCGGGTGAAGATGAAGTTTCTTCTTCACTTTTGGGATTTTGCCACAGTCTCCACTGGGCCAGGACTGTTGGTACTCCTCTTCAGACAGTCAAAAGTAGAAATAAAACCAAATCAAACACAGGAGAACCACAGTATTGCATGATTAAAAGCTACAACTCCACATTTTAGGGGCGAACATGAAAAGTATCATCACTACCAGCTACCTAAAGTATAAGCATTAACACTGTACTATCAATTTTACACCCTTAACATTAAAGATGCAGTAGTTTTTATGCAGTGCCGTAGAAAAACACTAAAGCACTTTTCAGTGGACGGTTCTTTTGTTCAAGTTCAAGTTCAGTTGGACAAAAAGTCTCTAACTTCAGCGTTTTTTGAGGTGCCAAAGAGCAGTGGTTCTCAAACTGGTCATCGGGGACCCCCAGATGTTTAGCATTTTTGATTAAATCCAACTCACAACACACTGGAACGGGGAAAAGTGTGGATCTCAGGTTAAGAACCAGCTTGAGCACCGACGCTTTAGACCAGCTTTTTTGTAAATGTCCTCTGTAACTTAAGTATTATGCAAAGAACCCTTTGTTGCAGCTTTTTAAAGATTTCACTGCAGACTAAAGATGTATGTTAAGCCTTCTAGATTATACAGTGCTTATTTATATATGCAGGTCAAGTTCACCAGAAAGTCTTTGCTAAAAATGAGAAGAAAAAAAAACAAAAAAACGTCCTGTTACGCAACTACATTAAAATGCTAAAAAATGTGCAGAGTTGAAATACTATAGTTAGATAAAAATGTAATTATTATTGAATATTTCAATATAAAAATAAATATAGAGCTTTAATGAATAAAATGCAAATATTATAATAAAGTCGGATCAAGGCCAAAAGGCACCTGCTTTCTGACAGAACCTACCTCTTTTCTTTTTTTAAATGCCTCAATACAAAGGCCGAACCAAAGCTAAACACCCCCTTCTGCCACTGTGGGGGGCTGAGTGGATGCTTGGCATTGCGTGCAGGATCTCCATGGTTACTGAGCCTCAGGTTTGAGTGGCACATGGGCGGAGAGGGCGTCTGGACCGGCTGTGGAGGGAGCCAGGCGGGCACAGGCTGGCATAGAGCCCGGAGGAGCCGAAAGGAAGGATGGAGAGGAAAGGAAGGGGTTGGGGGGGGGGTGTGTGCTTACTATTACTTAAGATACAGTAAACAAGATCACACACATACAAAAGGTTGATGGTGACTGAGAAGCGAAGAGTGTCTTACTGTGGGTATGAGTGGGAGGCACCAAAAACCAGCCTTAGGGTGTGTGTGTGTGTGTGTGTAGTGAAGAAACAATAGAGGTGTCTGATGAACAATAGGATAGACTCTTAGCCCCGCCCTTTATTCCTAACACAAACCCATCTGTGTTCCCTACACACACACACTCACACGGATCCAGTTCTAACATACTCTCTGTCCATTATGGCTCATCAGTCGTGCTCTTACTGTAATAAGCTTTGCTGTGTTAGCGCTGGCCGGCAGCCCTGTACACATTATACTTATTGCATCTTCATTTAACAGTGTTCACCACTAGCGTCCCTCAAATCCACCAGATCACAATCTAAATACTTTATTTCCACCCACAGTCTGTTTGTTACAGCAGTCACCGGAATTCATGCAGCAAAAATAAACTGTAATACAAATCAATCAAATAATACATATATTCATGTATTCATTTTCATTTACATATCTATCTCCAGGACAGACAGTAGGAGACAGATTAAATGACCGCTAAAAGGTTAGTAACATTAGGTTAGTAACATTACATGAGAAACATATACGCAAAGGGTATGAATGCAATTGGCTGTGTTTTTTGTAGTAAATGAATAAGTGGGAGAAACAAAATGAAGGAAAAGAAATCCACCCGAGTGTTAAAGTAGTGGAGTGCAGACTTAAACTGCCTTTAGAGGAGCTAATTAGTGCTCCACCACTGAGCTTTATGCCAATCCCACACTCCACTCCTTTCTTATCTACTGCTAGAGAGAGAGAGAAACAGAGAAACAGAGAGAGAGAGAGAGAGACAGAGAGAGAGAGAGAGAGAGAGAGTCACTCTTACAGCGCTCTGTGAAAGAGTGAGCTCTCCACCTGAGCTTGAAAGTGGACTTTAAGTCCTAACGAAGAGAAACGCCAGAGTGAAAAGAGGAATTGTCCCGCTGTCCTCCACCATCACATCACCTCAAGTGTCTTGTCAATGAGACTGTAGATAAATGGGGAGGAATGAGGGAGGGGTGAGGGATGAAAGAAAGCAGCTTGCAATTGAAGGTGCCCTTAATGAGGGCACCACTAAGGAGGAGGCTGAATGAGAATGGATGGACAAGGAGACAGAGAAAGAAAAAACAGAGAGAGAGAGAGAGAGAGAGAGAATGAGAAAGAGAGACATAAGAAGGGTGGAGCAAATGAGAAAGCGGCATATGGAGAGAAAGCTGGAGAGACAAAAACGATATCGATTGAGGGATGCAAAACGAAAAGAAAAGCAAAAAGAAATTGAGTTGTGAAGGAAAAAATAAAAAAGTTTAGGCCGACTGTAAGAATCTGAGAGAGAATTCGAATCTAGGATTAGTTTTATAACCCATGTAACAAAACCTAAAATGCACCTGAGATGATTTACGATACAGTACAGCACAAAGGAGAAACTAGCCCTTATTTACACACTAATGTTCAAAATTATTGGGACACACCTGTTTTTCAGGATACCTAGACCTAATAAATGCTCTACAGAATTAATGATCACAAATTTCCACAGAAACTCCAAAATCTTGTGGAAAGTCAAAAACAGTGAAAGCTGTTATAGCTGCAAAGGGGGACCGACTACATATTAAAGTCTATGGATTTGAATGCAATGTCATTAAAGTCCTTGTCGGCTTAATAGTCAAGGATCCCAATACTTTTGTCCATTTTATTTTTATTGTAGATAGGGTCTTTAAAGACCAAAATACCTTAAAATGTATTCCTGAAAAAGAGCAGTAAAAATAACTAATATTTAATCCCATTCTTGACATGCTTCGGTTTGTGTGATGATGTTTTTCCATGTTTTTTGTAAAACATTTTCTGCTTCTAACATCCCAAATTCAAAACGAACATTTATCAGTCCATAAAGCCTCCCTCCACATCTCAGCTGTCCAGTTTCAGTGTTCTAGTGAGTTTTCTTCTTTTTTTGTCTCTCTTCTTTTCTCAGTAAAAACTTCTTGAAACACTGCACAGTCTTTCAGACCCACTGACAGTAGAAGGATGGACAGAAAAACACATCGGTATTCTTCAGATCAAAAGGGAGCACAGAAAGCTTTAAGTGCTGTTTATCTGAGAGACGCTGTTCTGAAGCACTACCATAGTCTGTATGGCTGTAAGGAGGTCTGTTTTCTCTTTTCACATTTTTTTTTAAACAGTTGTTTCACTTATTTTCCCAATTAAAGTGAACAATCTAATCTAATCTCTTTAGAAACATCTTCTTTTGTCAGTTCAGATGCAGTTGAGATAGAAATGTGTGTGGCAGCTGAGGTGTGTGTGTGTAAATGGTGTTTAATGGGTAATAATGTCAGTGAGAGCTGTGGGAGTGTTTTCTTTGGAGGACGCAGCTGTAACTTTTAGGATTAGAAGCATTAGAGGACTTGACAGTGGCTGCACAAAAGTAAAATAATAGCAAATAATGCTATCCATGTAAAGTGCAAAATATCAGCTTTCATTTGAGAGTACAGTAAACACCGCCTTTCACGGGGGTTACATTCCAAGAGCACCCGCGTATAGTGAAAAACATGGGTAAAATGTTTTTTTTTTATTGTGCAGGGCTCCAGATGGCGACTAAAATGGTCACCAAAGCGACTAGATTTTTAATTTCAGAGGCCAATGGAGATCATCTCTCACAACCAAGAGAAATTAAAATAAAAGTACAAGAAAAGTGAGATCCCATAATGTGCAGATACGCTTAACCTAATATGCTCCCAAAACACTGTCATTTCATTTTAAACCTTAAAGATTTATCTGTATCCGTACTGTACAGTTTACACTGAACTCCTGCAGTGCTAGAATGTAAATACCAATGTTACCCCTGTGTAGACAGTACTATAATTCACACACACACGTAAAAGACCAAAATGAGTGAAAATGAACTGTTAACTACTATCAGCAGCAACCAAACTGCAAGAAAACGAAGGGCCACAAGTAGTTAACAAAAAAAAAACTCAGTCATAAATTAAACTGTTAAAAAGTGATCAAGGAAAACTTAGAGGAGGTAGGATCAGAGGTGTCAGAGTTCCATCATCAGAAAGGCAACCTACTGTGACCTCAGCCTTCTTCACTACGGCATGCAAAACACTGTCAGGCCTCGGGAACAGGAAGGCCAGGTTTACACTTTACTGAAAATGCCATACAAACATGAGAACTGTGGGACAAATCCTTATGCACACATGAAACTAGTAGAAAAAAATTCAACATGATATTTTTGAAACATATCATGCATGGCACTTTCAGTGGTGTCATAGTTTGTTTTGTCTGGCCTGTTTTTTCCCTTAAAATTACTTTAATGTTGTACATAGCATGCGTATTTCAGACTGAACATACCATTCAATATATTTGTAATGTATTTTCATGTAATATTATGTAGCACAGAATACCTGTTGCACTACCGATGCTCCCTGGCTTTTCAGAATTCATGACTATGCAAGTTTTCTGCGCTTCTATTCATTCGATTCCTTGTACCACATTCAAGATACATCAGATGATCTTACAAAAAGAAAAATCTTCCTCTAAAGACTCGCTGTAGCATCACTGTAGCAGTGGTTACATTCTTCACAGTGGCTGCAGCTCCTCTTTAAGTGGTCAGACACCACATTTTTTCACAAAGAGGCCTACTTGGAGAAGATATATTTCCAAATGTTTACTTTTCAAAACAATTTAAAGCACCCAGCAAGTGACATATTGCTAGACCACAAACACAAAAAGACAATTTAGTACTAAAACAAAGACCAGAGTTAGGAAGCCGTGGAGGAGAAAAGATCGGCAGGTATGGCAGCCAATGGAGCCAATTCATTTGTCTCTGCTGATGATGTGAAAGCTGTCAGCGGCTGCAAGAGCAATTCAGATGTGTACAGAGGCATCGTAACTACTCAAACGTGACCAAATGCTGCAAACACCGAATATCTGGGGTGCAGACGTGAGTGGAATATATCCATCAACACCACACGAGGAATTTACATCAAGTGGCAGGTGGCCGAGTTCCTCATTCCGCCTCCCATAGGCAAATCCAGTCAATCACAGAGCTCATCTCTCAGAGAGAGAGAGAGAGAGAGAGAGAGAGAGAGAGAGAGAGAGAGAGAGAGAACAATGATACTGAAGCAGTGAGGAACAGAGATGTTCACTCGTCTGTAATTCTGGATCAGTTCATTAGCAAACCACTATGTTAGCAGGAGTGGACAGGAGAAGTCACCTTGACTTTCCTGCTGTCCCTCACTCACTCAGTGGGGATGTGTGTTCAACATCACTCATCCAGAGTCAGTCTTCGGCCTTTCATTTTACCACAGAAATATAAAGGTGGCGGAGACCAATCTTTGACCAGTAGTAAAAAAAAGCGTGTACTTGCTCTAAGGCAAAGGTGTTGAATCTCATCCTCAGAGGGTTGGTCTAGTTGCAGGTTTTGGCTCCAACCAAAACCTGGTTCAACCAGGTCATAAGCTCACCTGGTTTCACCCCGTCTCCTGGTTGAATTGAATGAAAACCTGCAGCCACACTGACCCTTTGAGGAGAAGGTTTGACAACATGGGGAATCCCATGTATTTTCCAAAACTTGCACAAAACTTGATTCATTTGGCAGATGCTTTCATCCAAAGTGACTTACAAATCGAGGAAACACTCAAGTTTCAGGACAGTGTGAGAACCAGAGGAGAGTTCTAAGGAAGGTAGAGGTCTAGTGGGTAGGATACTTGCTTCTAGAACACTGGGTTCCTGAGCAATACCCTCAGCCCCAAGTTGCTCCAGGGAGACTGCCCCCTATAGTTGGGGAATGGAAGTTGCTTTGAATAAAAGCATCTGATAAAAGCCATACATGTAAAAGTAAAGGTGCAAAAAGGTGCATTGGGGGAGGAGATGCTCTCTGAACGGATGAGTCTTCAGACGGTTTCGGAAGATAGAGAGGGATTCTGCCACTCTGGGAGTTCATTCCACAAGTGGGGAATCAGAATGAGATCAGTCTGGACTGGGTTTACCATGTGTAGGGATGGCAAAGTCAGACGCAGACGATGTTCTGTTGAAGAGTGGAGGGAGTGAGTAGGAACATAAGAAAGGTTTTAGGTACCTGGGTGAAGACCCCGATGTCACTGGAAAGCCATGGGAAACCTTTTGGTTTGTTTGAAATTATATACAGTCATTCAAAGTGTTTTTTCAAATTGGCCAAGTCAGACTTCCTGAGAGAGGCAGGGATCAAGGGTCTTCAAATCTACTGTTTATAGACATAATACTGATGACAGTGCTGGTAAATCTAAAAGATTAAGGTAAATAATAAACAAAATATAAATTACAACAGTCTGCATATATCTGTATTTCCTGGTTCATCTCGTGTGCAGTCTCTTCTATTACTCAAGCCTACAGGATTTTAACTGGTTTTAACTGAACTGGGGCAGCTATGGAAAAAGCTTCACTTTCTGTGGGGGACACAATATAAGGCAGGTGGTTTTAATGTTACCTGTACTGATTCTTAACTAACCTGTTAGTAGATGCCCAGTCTGTTCAACCGTGATTAAATTTGTACATGACGGTCTTCACAGAGTGTCTCCACAGAAACTCTTTCTCTTTCCCTCTGGGTCGACTAGAGGAGGACAGGTTCCCCTTTTGAGTCTTGGTTCCTTCTAAGGTTTCTTCCTTTGGCTTTAGGGTGTTTTTTCTCAATTCTGGCTCATTAGGGTCTCTGGCCTTAATTCTAAAGCTGCTTTGTAGCAACACTGGGTGTAAAACGTGCTACATAAATAAAATTTAATTAAAGTGAAATTTAATTACAGTGTATGTAGGCCTTTAGATCACATTTCAAGGTAAAAACAAGTACACACTCTCTACAGAGGACACACCTACACATTTCAAAGCTAAAAGCTACAATTAAACACTAATAAGGCCTTGACCAAACATCAAATGTAGGGCATGTTTTTTTTCCAATATACTGTATTAAAGTTATTAAATAAGCAAAAACTTTAGCAAGACACAGAATTTAGTTTGGCTTGTTGTAAAGGATGTGTACTTATTTGCATTTAGGTAATCAACAAAACATTGAATTGACTGGGAGTGATAATTTATGCTCCTCATCTGACAGAATTACTTTTCACCTCTAGGTTATGAAAGGTACGTGTTCCTCACACACTGAGGAGAAAAACGCAGGGTGTTAAAATGTGGTCATAGTAAACACAGCAATGAGAACATTATTATTTGTTATAAAGGAACTGGACCTGAAACATAAGCCAAGGTGTTTGTAGAAAACCAACCAGAGTATCACAATTATTTTATAAGATTTAGCCCAAACCATATTTCTTAGATTTGCTATATAGACAAAAGTATTGGGACACATCTGGTTTTCAAAGGTTTGGTTTGGGCCCTTTTCTATTCCAGCAGGACTGTGTCCCAGTGCACACAGCGAGCTCCATAAAGACATGGCTGGAGGAGTTCAGTGTGGAAGAACTTCACTGGTCACACAGAGCCCTGACTTCAACCCCATCCAGCACCTTTGGGATGAACTGGAATGGAGATTGTGATCCAGACCTTCTTGTCTTACATCAGTGTCTGACCTCATAAATGCTCTACAAAATGAATGGACACAAATTCCCAGAGAAACTCCAAAATCTTGTGGAACGTGGAAAGAGTGGAAGCTGTTATAGCTGCAAAGGGTAGACCAACTCCATATAGTCTATGGATTTGAATGCAATGTAATTAAAGTCCGTTAGTGCAATGGTCAGGCATCCCAATACTTTTGTACATAGTGTAACTATTATAACTAACCGCTGGGTTTATGGAAACTCCTTTCCTACATCCATGCTTTTAGAAGCTACAAACCCACATCACTCGACCCTAGGTGGTTTTTAATGTTGTGACACAGGACTTCATGTATTGAATTTATCTCTTTTTAAGTAATATTTTGGAAAGGATTTGAAAGGTTTAACTTAGATTTATTTGCACATGGTTTTTAAAAATATGGATAAATATCTACAGTTTGCAGATTATTGTAATAGATATTGACAGCCCTTCATTGGTATTGGGAGGAGGCCAGAACAAGAAGAGTAACTACACCTTCTTAGAAAAAACTGTAGGTTTTTACTAGAAAATGAATTAAAAATAAGGTATTTATCTGTAGTATTTATATTGCAGCATTTGTAAATATAGCATGGTGTATTTCATATTGAGTATTTTCTGTTTATATTGGACTTATTTAGACTTTATATTATTCCTTTTTTGTGTCTCTGTGCATTCGTTACAAACGATTTTCTCTGGGATCAATAAGTTTTCTGATTCTGATCACAAAAAATAGTTCACACAACCCTCTCTATCAAGCATTTGCTTTTAGTCATCAACTAATGACTAAAACCTGAATGACGACTAATGATTTTACCTCACTGAAAGTTTGGATTTCTCATCAAACTGATATTTTTCACAGCTTCTACATGTTTGAAGGGTGCCAATGATTCTGGATCTGGAGCCGATCTACAATTAGTAAAGACCCAATCAATGTGTAGAAACACTTCTTTTTAGGTAGGAATGGGGGGGCGTGTTATTGTTTCTCTGTATTTAATCCATTAATTTAACCCAGTGAAGCAGCAGGCAGCCAGGAACACAGCACCCGGGGAGCAGTGTGTGGGGACAGTACCTTACTCAGGCAACCTCAGAGGTGCTTAGCATTCTTGGAAATCGAACCCACAACTTCCTGATTAAAGGACGAATGCCCTACCCACTAGGCCTCTTGCTTCAATCCTGTCTTATCTGCATAACAGAAATCCTGCTATGGGTAATCCTTCTACCTCTCCATCTATCATTTGTTCCTCCAAGACAATTATCCCTGGAAAGACATAAAAGAAATATAAATTCCTGCATATGTAACATTCCCATAACTGTTATTTTCTTCTTGTGCTATTAATCTTCAGTGAAGCCAGAAAGAGTAGGTGTAACAGTAAATCCCTCTATATATAAACCTAAACACTGCCCTCTGGTGGTTAGAATCAGTACCTCCACTTTCTCTTAAACAAGGCTGACACTAGAATATAGTTATTTTACACCCATGTTCATGGACTAACCAGAAAAAAATAACCCATTGTTGAAGGTTTACTTTTTTTCTTGTTTTTTGTTTACATTTAAGGTACTTTTTAGTATATTTGCACTGTTTTTATTTATTCCTACACTACTCCCTTCAGTACACTTGAACTTGTCTTGATGTCTTTAGTGTTTTTATAACTGTACCATATACTGTAAACAACATTGCAGTGTGGCTATAATGTTATATTTTTATTAATACATAGAACATCATACAATTATAATAACTAAAGATATAATTGTAGTCATTTGTGATCACTTATACTTATAATCTACTCATTAGCAATTTCCTCTGGGATCAATCAAGTTTTCTGTTTCAATTAATTTATATTTATTTATTATTGTAATAGGGTATACATGTAAATATACTTATGTATTGATATAAATGTATGCGCGCATGTGTATGTATGTGTATATATCTATATAAATGTTTAAATCTATACTACAATTCTGTATACAGTAGTAGTGTTATTAGCTCAGTAATGTGTCCCCCTATAGTATTTTATTTTTTAAGCGAAGTATTTGTAAACTTAGATATATTTTTAAATATATAGGTTTACTTGTAATTCCCTCTTTGTACCCTCACTGTTGATCTGCACGCTGCTGTTCTGTTGTGTTCTGTGTTGCATTGACAGTCCAGGAGGACAATATTTAGTCTCAGTGTGTGTGTATGGCTGAGATGACGATAAAGCTTTACTTACTAGCCTACTTAAATTATTATTTCAGTTAGGATGAAGAATAAACCCACCTTCAAAAAAACAGCTTTTGGCAATAGTTAAGTTTAATTTTTTAGTAAGCGTTTGGGGCAGTAAAGCAACAGCATTGTTGTTAAACGCTGGGGACAGGACAAACTCCACAGGACGCAGTACATACAGTAGAGAGACCACTCTCTCACTCTCTTGCAGAGAACCACTGAGACCGTACAATCCGTCTTGTTGAAAACCATAAAAAAAAAAGCGAGAAAAAGAACATCTATAAATAACTTCAAAGTGGAACTGGATTTAAAAAGGTTTTTCTGAATGGAAAAAGAACTTTTAGGTGGGTTTCATTTTTTGTCGACAACAAAGAGTGCTCGCGTTTTCTTGGCATAAAAAACCCTGAGTAAACTATGATATCAAGTCAAAAAAGTTAAATTAGCTGTATCAACTCTGGGACTGACTCTTCATTCCAATATGAGGGGCCTCTGGAATGTGACGTTGGGTTTTATTTTTAAAAAAATGAAGTAACTTGAAAGGTTTCTAATCCGTCGGCAGTTTGCTCAGAATTTGATTACCCACAGTAAATGGAAGTTTGTAGTTTTGTCCCACCCACAGTTCATGACGCCCACTCCTTCCACACGTACCTCTCAGTCATGAGGGGAGGGGGGGGGAGAGATGAAGAATGAGTAGTACAAATTTTGAACTAAATCATGCAAAAGTGCTGTCTGTTGACATTTTTCGTTGTTGTTTAGTGAGGATGGCTGAGCTCTGTAAAGATCAGGCCACGCCAAGCAGGTTCCAGTTTTGAGTTGCTGTAGGGAGCAGTAGAGGAATCTCTATTACTGCTGTTTACACTCTGCAGGTTGGGCCTCCCCACTCTAGGGAGAGATAGAAGAAACAGCAATTACAAGGCGATCATGAGGACTGGCAGAAAACAGAAGGGACAAAAGTAGGATTAAAAGTAAAAGCTATCTGGTACAAAAGAGTGGCACGAAAGTAGAAACTGGTCCTACAAGGGACATTCAAAAGGTTTCCGCACTCTCAGTTGCAAAATGGGTTGTTTTCTCTCAGGAGTAACTTCAAGGTCCCCATTGTGGAATTATTTTATTGCTTTCATGTGATTCACAATGAAGGTTATGAAATGATAGTTTATTAGAAGTCAATCAGCAGGTTTTGGTCAATTTTAGACCCTCCTCCCCAAACAAAAACATCACTTGTTGGCCAAATTGTGGTGGTGTGAAAATTTTGTGAGCCTGTACAGTACCAGTCAAAAGTGTGGACACACCTGCTCATTCAATGATTTCCCTTGTTTTTATTATTAGCTACATTGTAGATTAAAGTAGCTAATAATCACCTACTGCTCTGAAGACAGCTTTGCAAACTCTTGGCATTTTTTCAATCAGATTCATGAGGAATCGACCTGGAATGGTGTTTAATTAACAGAGTTCTTCATCAAGAGTTCATTAGTGGAATTTTTTGCCGTCTTAATGTGTTTGGGATCATCAGCTGTGAGTCGGGTTGGTCCACAGTTAGTGATCCTGTTCCACTACGGTTCTACTGCACATTATGGCAAGAACCACTTAACTAATTAAAACAGCAGACCATAATTACCTTATTACAGAACATATTCTGGTTTGTTTATGACTTCATTATCTGATATAAGCATTTTTATGTGGCGTCTCATTGTGGGAAAGAAATGTAAAATTTTAAAAATATATTAAAAAAATTAAATATATTCAATATTATAGTCCTTTATGGGCTATACTGGGGGGAGATGTGAGTAAAAAAAAAAGTACAGGGCAGTGAGGCTTCAAGACCAGAATCAAGAAACCTTTGTACCTGCAAAGAAACCTGCAAACCTTTGTAATTCATAGTGATAAACCCTGAGAGACATTTTTCCATTAACAGTGAAAGCACCACTCTCTTGTTCATCAGATATACCTTTAAATGGAGAAAGAGCACATTCACCAGAAACAAGACCAATCCAGAGAGAGGGACCCAAAGGGACTTGTCCAGATGTCCTGCATCTCTATCTTAATCTTAATTAAAACTCACAAACTTAACTCACTACTCTCATCTACCTACTAGATCATCAGGTCACTGTTAGTGGATCTAAAAGACTAAAGGTGTGCCATCAGGCATCCGACTGCACAGTATTAATAATTTAGCTCGGCAAATCAGGTGACCTAAGGTTGCTGAAACAAACTAAGCCTTAAATGAGCTTTAGCGACGACCAAGCGGTCTACATGAATTATTCTACTGGAGGATTAGAAGCTAGGTTGTTGGAGATTTCCTGTACAGAAACATCTCATCACTGATCAAGTTTAGTAGGAATGTATAAGCTTAGAATTCACCAAACTGTGATGAACTAAGACTCCAGGCACACACCTTCACTCAGAAAAAGTGCATCTGTCTTAGAAAGAATGGGACAAAACAGGTAGGAATGGACTTAGCTCACCTACAAGTTTAAGGAACCAACAAGGAATTGCTGCTAGTGATCATCTAGTTTTTGGACTGAATATGTAAATGGTGATTCAGCGCCAAAATAGCCATACTGGCCTTATAACCCCAGTGCCAAACCGAAGAACATGACTGATCAATCACATCTATGGCAAATGGAAACTTAGAAATTTGCCCCAAAAAAAAAAATCTTATTTACTTCATTTTAAATATCAAAAACAGTGTTGAACTTGAGGATTGTTACAACTCTTGTTCACTCCTCACCACTGTTGAGCAATTCCTCATTGAGGTGACATGATGGATCTAACCAGCAGGCTACAGCAGAAGAGAAAAGGGGTATAAACATAAAGACCTTGTCCTGCTGGACAAGACCTTCCTTATTTAGACCAAAAATAAAGGAAACAAGAGTTGTTTAATAGCATGGGCTTCCTGAGGACAGGAGTGAAATGGGATTAACAGTCATAAGGAAAGTATGGTGGTGGAAGGACACAAGGTGGCAACATCAGGAGATCAAGAGGGTCAACAAGCA
This sequence comes from Brachypetersius gabonensis, assembly GCA_037577145.1. NCBI lineage: Eukaryota > Metazoa > Chordata > Actinopteri > Characiformes > Alestidae > Brachypetersius > Brachypetersius gabonensis. The sequence goes on along the minus strand of JBBJLR010132301.1, from coordinate 3,327 downwards.
CAGGATCAGAGTGGAATGAGTTCATTACATTTCTTTCTTACCTAGAAATGCATGAGGTGAGAAATGACTTATGCCTGTAAATTGGGGAGAGGGAAGGTCAGGGTAGGGGGAGGAGAACAACCAAACACTATTACATTTCAAAAGCTTAAAACAAACTTGAGATGGCTGCACATAATGAGAAAAACAACATCAGAACTGACAAAAAAAAAACAAAAAAAAAAACAAACCAAAAGACCATTGTAACATTGACAAGCACTCGGGAAGACAAAGGTTTAATAGACAGTAGGGATATGTGTTCTGAATCATATTGATATTCAAGTTTCTATAAAAGACAATGAACAAAAACAGTCATAGAGGAGACTAGTGAAAATCTAAACCAACCTTAGAATCTCCCTCCTCTTCTTCTTCGTCCAGGTCATCATCTTGGTCCTGTTTTACAATATACATGTATGATCCAACACATTCAAATATCCATCAAACCAAAAAAAAAACCCCAAAAACAAACAAACAAAAAAAACTTACCTCCTCTTCAGCCTCATCAAGTTCTTCTTCCTCAAACTGAGAACATAGACAGGCAAAGTGAGTAATTATGCGCACTGATATACATGACATACTATGAATTTTAACACGACAAACCAACATTTGCAGATATGGTTGAAGACTTTACCTCTGGGTGTCCATGTTGGGCATAGTAAAATATTCTGTGTGCTACTGTGCATTCCATTGCCTTTAGTGCCTCAGTTCACTAAACATTGAGTTGTTTCATCAGAGTAACAGTAAAAAGTAAAGCACACATTCTTATGCATATGCTTGCTTGCTCAAAATTGTAGCTTGTGACTTTTTTGCTAAATTAAATGTCAGAAATAAACGCCCTAGGTTTTGACGTTAAATGGTTAAGGACAAAGATTTACTCACACTCTCGTCATCCTCCAGCGCCTCCCCAGTGAAGTACAGCACAGCTCTTGGTACTATCCTCTCTCTGAAAAAATGGCCAATTTCAAAATCTGTGGCTAGAGTGAACTCAGAGTCCTCATCCTGTCGGCGCACATACAGAATTAAACAGGTTAGCCAAAAAAAAGAAAAGCACAACACAGCCCCAATTTCCCAAACCCAACCAAACTAAAAATGCAAACTTTACTTAACACACGACCACTGGCACACCACCAAGAATACTTAAGGTACAGAATAATAATAATAAAAAAAGAAGAGTATAATTCTTTATACGCTTGTACTGTTTAACAGAGAATGTATATTTTCTGAGGACGCTCAAATCATGTGACATGGAAAAGAAAGTTCTTAACATATCACAATACTTTTACGGGGTTGAAATTTGTGGTGACTGGTTGGTTCCCTGATCTCCTTGAAATTAGAGATGCATGATAAGAATAAGATCAGTACCTGCAGATACTGCTTTAAACTTAATTGGACAGATGTTTGGGTAATATTTAGAACTGACATTTGAGCAGATTGTACTCCAGAAGAGTATAATTTTTAGATACTGGGTTATTCTGTAAAATTTCTGCAGAAATAAAAATATTCCTCTGCGATGGTGATCAATTTCTACATTTCATAAAATATTTTTGAATCAGCACAGACACATTAAAAATTATCCGATTCATCCAGAATTCCAATATTGGCACACCCGTACATGTTTGCAGCTATTAAACAATAACTACATTTATTCAAACACAATGACGTGACTAGTTTCTAGTCAGTCTAAAAAACAAGACCAAACTAGGATGTTTTCAAGAGATGTATAAAAGATAAATATATACAATAAAGCAATTTCATTGTTTACATGCACCTAAAACGCCTCCAAACCTCCATATGTACATGAGTGATATACATTTTCACAAAACACTGTTGAATATTCTGACAAATATTGACCTAGACAACATTTTAAATCAGAATGAGTTAAAGTTGATTTAAATGCCAAAGCAATCCAATTTAGTCAAATACTCACCAATTCACTGTCTGGTGAAACTGTGAGGGGGAGGAAGAGAAATCACATTACACTTCACCACACATAAGTAAATAAAAAAACAGTTACCATTTCAAACCAGTCAGAAAATCTTTGTACCTTTAATGGGGTTAAAGAAGTTGAAAAAGGAGTCGGTGGGCACTTGTTTGGTGACTGTCCTCACGATGCCCCTTCCCTTGTGCTTCTGTTTTTTCTTGATTGTTTTGACTGTGACATCTTTGCCTTTGTGCCAGTCAATCTCACAACTGCCACCAGAAAAAAAAAAAATAATTATACAGGGTTTGTGGCTTCTCACAGCAGGATGTTTTTCCCCCCAATTAGAACTCTTTCAAACTGGGAAACCGGCAATATTCAAGTTGCAAAAGCTGCAATTATTTGGATAATGTTTAGTGCACAGAATATTTTAAATTTGTGTCATAATTAGACTATATAGTCTATAAAGTGGCAAACAGCTAAAAGTAACATGGAGCTTGTGAACCTTCAGAAGAAAAACAACAAAACTAACTTTCTGGCACATCATGTCCAATGAAAATAGTAGATATCCTAAACCTATGTGGCAAAACCGAAGGTCGGTAATTTAATTTTAATTAAAAAAGTAATCGCAATCAAAATCACAATAACTCTTGACTCAGCCTTTAGCTGAAGTGTACACACATGCAGTGATGCTGAGGAGCAAGGGGAGGTGTTTTTGTGATGACAGAGGTGAGGTGATGAGATTTTTTTTATTATAGTTTCTACAATTTGTTTCTACAAATATTTTTATTCGAAATAGGTCAAATTCATTTGGTCAATCCAAAAAATGATTTTCCCATTGATAAGGGAAGTTAACAGAATTAAACTATTTTATACTGATTTAATTTATAATCATATAATAATAATTTATTAAAAAAAATACCAGATGCTTTGACCAAAATTGACTAATTTGACTTCACAAATGATGAGATTCCAAAAGACTCCAGAGAAGTAAAAAAAAAAAAAAAAGTTTTTACCCCTCACAGTCGATGATCTCTGGCCCTTCAAAGGAGAACGGATCATCAGACTCTGGTTCAGACTTCATCTTGTACACTTTTGTGAGGACGGTGTTTTTAAAATAGCAGTTCGGTTCGAAATGAAACTCTAATTTGAAACTCTGCCAAAAGAGAAACACACACACAGAGACACACACACAGACACACACACAGACACACAGAGACACACACACAGACACACAGACACACAGAGACACAGAGACACACAGACACAGAGACACACAGACACAGAGACACACAGACACAGAGACACACACACACAGAGACACACACACACAGAGACACACACACACAGAGACACACACACACAGAGACACA
>JBBJLR010132195.1:0-17372 GCA_037577145.1 Brachypetersius gabonensis | reverse complement strand
ACACGTCATAGATTTTACTACAAAGGACAAACCTGCCACTCTGTGGAATTCCTCTTTAATCACTTGCAGAGTTTTATGGCCAGGGAACAGTACAAACGTGTGTAAGAAGTGTTTAAGTGCCAGACATACTGTGCGAACGGTTCTACACACCGTTGCCTTTCCCACATGCTCTGCATCGCCCACATTGTAAAGAAAATGCCCTGACGCAAAAAACGAAGTGCTATGCACAGAATGTTTTCTGTGGTAAGCGCAGACCCGCGGTTTGTGAAGTTTGCAATATGCGGTTTTAAGAGACGTGTTAAATAAATGAACGTTTCTCTTGAAAAACGATGACACTCTTTCAATTAATCATTGGGAAGTGAAAACACATCAATACGCGATCTTATAACGCTCTCCCGGCGCCAAAAAACTCGTATAATTTGTGCCTCCACATCCACAGGATCTTCTTCAAAAGGGCACGCCAGGTTCAGTTCCCTTCTGAAACAAACTAACCTCGGAACATAACCTGCTCCCGAGCAGGGTATCTTCAGAGAGTAAGTTGCTATTGTTACATACCTACCCAGAAAGTTACCTCTGTTTTTGGAACTGAGCTGAGGTTATCCACTAACTTACCCTTGAACTTACCCGGGTATGTCACATAACCTGCTTTCTGGAATACCCCCCTGGAGTCCACCTGCTGACTACACACAGGCACCCTGACATGTGAAGAAACCTAAACCCTGAACATAAACAAAACACACTGAACATAAACGTCACTAACCTGCAGGCTGCCTTTAACAGCAGCCTCCCTCAGACCTCACAATTTCTAGCACCTCAGGGATTTCTAACCATTTGTTTGTGCAAAGCTTTCATAATTGGCCTGGTTGTTGTAAATCACAGTGATTAAAAAATGTTAACGCACTTCACCTCTAAGGTTGTATCAATGTGTATGTTCAGAAAAAGAGCAAGAACAATTATTGCTCAAAAAGATATAAAATCTAGGAGCATTTCTTTACAAAAAAATTGTAAGCTGAAAAGAAATGGATAGATTGGTCAGTGTGAGTGTTTTTTGTACATTGAGCTGACATACTCTAAAGCACTTCAGCATCACCATGTTACAGCAACACTCAGTTCTGACCATTAGAAGTCTTTATATTTTAGAATATATAAAAGTAATCTACTCTCCAAATTCTTTTTTTACTATAAATGTGATAGTTAACTTAAGAACATTGTAGACCTAATTTGTGCTCAGCAAATTTCCAAGGCTCAGGTTACTTATCTGGATGCTCTAATCAAAGAATATCTGGAAACCAGAAAGGCACTGTTTCCAGACATCAACTTATGACCTAAACACTATTACTTACACCATTATTCAAGGGCTTATCCTGAAATTTGAAATTCAAAAGATTCTCAGGGCATCTGAAAAATGTCAAGAATTTGTGTTTGACTCTTTCAGAGAAACATTAGATGTTCCAGGCCTTCCTTTCTGCTGGTCAGTGCATCCTCCAGCCTTGCAATTGAAAGATGGTTCACCATTTTACTCACAACTTTACAGTGAGCAAGTTAAAGAAACAGTCCTACATTCAGGCTTTACTGAAAGAAATACAACAATTTGCTGTGCAGTACTATGGACTGACTCACAGGAAGGGTCAGTTTCTTGTTATAAAGGACGATAAGTCAGTGGAGTTTGATGAACTTCTCCTCATTTTTGTTAAAGATGACTCTTCATTTTCTGATGAGAGTTTTGATGCAGAATTTCTTTCATCACCTGTGCTCTAAAAAATGACACTGGAGGATTGGAATGCAGACTCATCAGTGAACTAATTGACATGTGGCCATTATTATCTTACATGAAAAATGGATACCATGATTGTGAGACCCAATCTGTAAGAATGATTGGCATTTTGGCCATACTGTGTATCTGTAAATTTATTATTAACACAGTAGCAAAACCTTACTTAAGGTTTTATGCTTTTGTATCTCCTTTGTTGTTTTTTTATAGACTCAAGCTTGGTGTGTTCCTCTCCAGTGGTTTCCCATTCCTCTCCACAGTCATCCACCACTACTGCTTCACCTTCTGGAGGCGGTACACCATTTGTACCAAACTGGGCTGCCAGTTTGGAGAAACCATAGCAGAAGCTCCCTGATGGATTAGTACAGAACTTGGAAAGACAGAAATGGTAAGGATTGCGGCGTCTGAAATGAAGATTTGTAAGAATCCAATCAAACAGAACACTACAGAGAGAGCAAGAAATGATGGTAGCCAGGTATCCAACGTCTCTTCAGGATGTGATTGATGGTGTTATTGGACTTTGATATGATTCCCTGGTAAAACAAATTCAGTCAAGAATTGAAAATGTCTAACAATCTGATATAGCAAGGAGAAGAAAACGCAAGGCAGCATCAGATGACACTGATACAGGCGAAATACCTGCTAAACAAAAAGCAAGTGTTCAAGACACAGAGCAGCTGGTAGCCTAGTGGTTCGCCCTGTGATCAGGAAGCTGCCCGCTGCTTCACTTGGTGAATGGGTTAAATGCAGAGGTAGTATTTCGTGCTGTTCACACTGTGTGCTGTGGCGTGTTCACATATGACCGAATTGTCACTTTCACTAGTTTTTCACATGGCTGTGTTAGCTGGGAGCCAAAACATTTGCCACTTTCAGAGACTGTGGAGAGTCAGCTTGAGAAAAAAAGAAATGAGAAAGCTCAAAGAGATTAACTACAATATAGACATTGTGAAATAACTAGTTAAGTGCACTTATTTCACACTGCCTGAAGACATCAGCAGGAATGGCCCTTTTTCTCCACTAAAGCTGGTACGACAGGTCATTTCCAGGAACTGACTGCTGTAAATCTTATGGAGAACTTCCTTACCAATGTAGACAAAAAGAGGCCACATCTGTTATACTTCCTCAGATGTTTATATTTACTGAAATCAGAGTTTACTGATCCACTCTGAGTTCTGAGGGTAAACACCGGTTTTACATCTTTTGCGTAATCATATTGAAAGCTTCGAAAGTCATACTCAGCAAGAAAATCACAATACTGATATTCTATCCATTTTATACAGCTTTAATTTTTTGACATGAGCCACACCCATTTCCAGTTTGGAGTTTGTAAAGAATGCATTGGAAATTTTTTGTAACCTTAGAATCTTAAAGTAAAACATGACCAGTCAAAAGTTTTAGAACACATCAGTGTTTCAAGCTTTTTTTTAGTTCAAACAGTCCAATGAATATCATAACATGGTACAAAGGACAATGCCAAACTGCAAGGCCTTTCTGGCATCTTTACATTTTTAGGTATTTCATCTTCAACTAAAAACATCTTTGCCAAAGTGACAAATATTGTTATATTCTGGAAAGCCTCAGCTATATGTGAGTAAAGTAAATGGCCATGTGCTAATGGCTGCCTGGCCCTGCTCCCAAAGCTTTTGTGCTAGCCAAATCTTCTAAATCTTTTAAAAATACTTAGATACTCAAGAGTTTTATTTGTCACATGCAGTTATTGCTGGTAGAACATAGACTCTGCTACACATGGTAAAATGGAAGAAATAAGTATCAACACAACAAAAATAGTGTAAGTAAAAAACAGTATAAATATATAAGTGTAAGTATATAAGTATAAATAAAATACAATAAGCAGTCTAATCGGGGTTTAAGGTTTCTAGTTGTGCTACTTATATGTTTCTAGGGCAAAAACTTGTGGAGCTTTAGAAAACTGAAAAGGATCCATTTATGGATCCTCCGACCTCAGAGGGTTAAACAAAGTCTTGATCAAGACAGACCTTGAACACCAGCAAAATAGGTTGTCCTATCATTGTCATTTTCAGGGTAGCCAGGTTCACGTTACACGTCTGTACACGAAGGCCTTCTATGCTTAGTTACCTCCATAGAGACTCTTCCTCTCTCTCTGGTTCAACCAGAGGCTGATGGGTTCCCCACTGAGTCTTTATGAAAATTTTCCATGGCTCTCCATTGCTCATTCATTAGTGACCTGGATTCTGTGAAGGTGCTTTGTGACGACACTGGTTGTTTAAAGCACTGTATAAATAAACTTCAATTGATTTAAATAAAATAGCAAGTCCTCAATTAAAGTGTTCCAAGAGGACAGAGTTCCCCTAGTGGCTAGGACGCGGTCACGACCCCTTTATTATAGCAAACCTTGTAATCATATAAAGGGCTATAGTAACTCAAGGTACACCACACACCACTCACTTCAATTCATCAGAGCCCATGTCTTTGCATGGAAACATCTATATGTGTGGAAATCCCCAAACACACTTCTGCACTGCAACCATGGCATTTATACATACAGTCCCAAAGAGAGGTATCACACACCAGCCAAGGGACACGTGTGACTACGTGTGTTATGCTGTTCGAAATACACAAATGTATTAAATATAACAATTAAATATGGGGTATTTTATCAAAGGGGAGATGCATTGTTGAAGGGAAGATCTCCCCAGCATGTGGCTGCATTACTCTATCCAGCTGAAACTGAAATATTACTTTGTGATTGCTTTTGAAGGCTAACACTTCCATTCAGCTTGTTTGTTTCCTGAGCGAGAGCAATTTCTGACACAATGCTTGATTCCCACGTCTCTGATAGATGCCATTGTGCAGGAAACCACGTGCACACACAGAGAAAGTCCTAATAGCATAATAATGGCTTTTGTAGCCCGGGCCATGTGTGGGGGAATACAAAAGAAAAGAAATAAAAACTTTAAATGGCTTCCACCTGTTCACCCAAAAGGGTTTGTTGATGATTAACGCTGGGCTCCAGATCCTCACATTAATTACAGCAGCATTTGGCCCTTCAGCTACAATATGCAAACATTTATTCACAGATTACCGGTTTATGTAAGGTCACGTTACCTGCTGATGAATATGGTGAAGATGCTCCGAGGACACAAAGGCTCATAAGTAGAGTCAGTGAATGTGGCTATGATCACTATTACTTATGCATAGACAGCATTGTGCCAGGGTATGCTAATGGGTACAAAGCAGGGAAATGTAGATTCATGAAGATTCCCATCACACACACACACACACACACACACACACTTACCTGAATAATGTATTGTATTGTTCTCCTTTTCTGGGAACACTAAATCTTGCACTGTTCTACAACTTTCACTCTGTAAATATTTGAATTATATCAAGTTAGGAGCCTTGTCCAAATGAGCCAAATGCCTCAAAACATCAGGGGAGACCCTTAGGACACTCTAGGCTTTCAGTAAAGTCAAGGTAACTGGTTCACTACTGCAGTGTGGATACTGCTTCACTTTGTAGCAGGAGACAACCCTCAAAGTGCAAAGCAGCTATTAAGTTAATGAGTGTTAAAAAGTTAAATCTTTTTACCATCGTAACAAGTCACCCCACCTGATCCTCAAAAAGCATTATTACACTTATGGAAGACAAAAAATCACAAGCTTTACGCACTGAGGACGTCTTGTGGTATTGAGAGGCTTTTGAAATTAGCCTGAGATCGACACTCTCATGTTAGACCTGGTCAGCCACATCCCTAAAGTGAGGATCAGACAAACACTCCACCCATTACTGCTACATGAGGGGTGCTGTTCAGATAATGGTGTTTTCAGATATAGTTAGTCATGCCCACCCTTACTTTGGTTCATTTGAGTTCTTCCACAAAACTTGCATTTAGTAATTCCAATTTGCTCTTCTCACCCAGTCCAAGATTTCATTATGCAAGAACAAGCCGCTGTTTCACATGTGCACTGATTACTCGTCTCACTGATTAACACTGATTAAGTCTCAGTAGGGAATTTAAAAATAGAAGGTATAAGTGTACAGTTTAATCACTGTTGGCTAATGGAGTTGGTACAGTCCATTAGTAGAGGTAGAAATCTTTGGCCCATGTCTTGAAATAACATGTCTAAAATGAAAAGGCCTATATCATGGACTATATCCTCAAAGGCGCAAGACAACATCAGTGCAGAAGAGATGACTTGTGGTAGAGAAAGCGAGAAGACAGGGCTAATGGACTAACTAGGAGAGCCTGAAACTCAGTCAGCCTGACATGCAGCATGTGGAGGGATCTTGGCTATGTTTTGTCATTAGGGCTGTCACCTACTACCCATATCCAAAAACCTGAAGCAATGGTTGTTAGAGAAGATCCTGCTATCAGAGAAGTAAATAATTTGACAGGATGCCCTATGGGCCTCACCCAAAGGTGTTAGATTGGTTCCCAGGGAAGAGAATCGCTCTCCAGCACACATTGTCAGAAAATGTCCATTTCACTCGATTTGTACCAGTAATCCAACTTCTAAAGCATCACATAACATTAAAGACTGCAAGAAGTTTGCAGGCTGCTCTGGACTGGAAAATGGACGTGTCTTAGACACTGTAGCCACAACACTCCGGCAACACCCAGCTAATCTCATATAGGTTGAAGACTAACCTTAGGAAGATGGTTTTGGGGAGACTTGAGAGGAAAAATACCAGATTCTCAAAACTGACAATACAAAGGCCTTCTACTGTTAGTTTCCCAACAGAGACTTTCTTTCTCTTTCTGGGTCCTGACTCAAGGTCTCATCCTCCAGCTTTTTTTAAAGGGGCTCTTTAAAAATCCTTTGTGACAATATTGTTTGTAAAAAGTACTATATGAATAAAACTGAAATGAAATAAATGTGTCCCAGTGTGACATAAGAGGTGCTTGATCAGAAAGCAGGCCTTCAGCCTTCACTACCTGTTGTACAACCCCAGAGTCTAAAAGTCTACTGTGTTTAGAGCTGGCTGAGATGGAGAAGAGCAGGTCCTCCTGGAGCAGAGGAGACCGAGAGTAGGCAGAGAGATCTTAAGATCATAAAAAGCAGTCTCTAAATCTACTTCTGAAACATGATAAGGAAAGTGGGAAGGAGCAGCATGTAACTGGGGAATTACAACAGACAACTCAAACCCACAGCGCTGGCTGCGTTATTCACCATTGCATTAACTGCAATAATGCCCAAAGCTTTAAGTGATACTTCTACAATAAATGAAATGTGCAATTGCTACTAATCAGAGATGTAATCAGCCAGCAAAAGACATGTTTGGTGTCCAATTTTTATCTCTAGAGCTAATGTAGCAAGAAATAATTGATGCTTACTGTTAAGCATCACTTAAGCTGGCAGCTGGTAGCCTAGTAGTTAGGGCATTCGCCCTGCAATCAGAAAGTCCAGGTTCGATTCCCAAGATCACTAGGCACCGCTGAGGTACCCTGAGCAAGGTACCGTCCCCACACACTGTTCCTGGCTGCCTGCTGCTTTACTTGTTGAATGGGTTAAATGCAGAGGTTGAACAGTGTGCTGTGGTGTGTTCACATATGACAGAATGGTCACTTTCACTTATACTCTGTAAAATGGAATACTATGGGTCAAATTTAGCAAATTTAGGGTCTTTAGCTATGTCATCTAATTTAGGATTTTTATAGATAGCAGTCTGCCAGAAATCTTATAAACTAAAGAGATTACTTTACTGCTTGGTTTGAAGCAAATCTGTCATGATTTATGGGATTTGTTTGCCAAATGGTCTCTTTAATTGCTAGAGAACAGACCTGCAAAATCACACACCATTGACTAAATGTAAAGAAAATAAAGAATCAAATTTATGAACTGTTTACATTGCTGTACTAACATGGAACAATGCACTTTAACACCCCAATTGTACACCGGGCATATGTAAACCTGCCAGCTTGCTGCTACACTTATAACTTAAAGAACTTGAAAAAAGCCTCTAATTTAGTGAACATATTTTTCTTATTTGCGTTTTAGAATTTTTCAGATTGTTATTGCATTTCAAATTGTACTTGCCTTTATTTGAAATATTACTTTACTTGTCCTTTTTTGTGTGTGTGTGTGTGTGTGTTTTTGATATTTTTTTCATAATTGTATCTAATTTAAAATTGTACTCATTTTATGTTGCAGTGTCATAAAAGGAGCAGTTCAGGATACATTTCACTGAATGTTGTACTTGTATAACTATGCATGTAAATAAAGAATCTTGAATCTTGAAACTCATCTTGGTGCGTTGCAGTGGCGTCGAGGGTGCTGCATATTTCCATCACCGTTCCAGGGGCTCTTGTGCTTTTTACCAGTGAAAAATGAGAGCCGGTGCTTGTGCTGTGGTCCAGACAACAGGCCTGTATTTCTTCCAGCTGTTTGTGGGGAAAAAGGTCTGAGCAGGATTCATACTCGTAATAACCACACACATCATGTTCGAAAGCATCCAGGCGGCTCCTCTAATGAGTGAATTTAGCTGCTTTAAGGTGCCCCCTTTGCTGTTACAGGTGCTCAGTTGAACACACACGGCTTGTATAATCTTCATAAGAAAACCTTGGAAGTAGAACAGGATGCTCAGAGCCACACAAGCCTGAGGTCAGCATGTCTAATTACCCAACGGCAACTAGGGGTGTATAAAGCCCTAGAACAGTGGAGCTGTGGCGCTGCTTTCTCTGGAATGATAGACCTTTGAGATGAATTAGAGTGGCATTTTTTGCTCCAGAACTGATCATCCAACATCAGTGCCTGACCTCATTAGAGCTGCTGCGGCTGAAGGCGATCAAATGCTCTAAAACTAGCACAAAGCCGTCCTACACGTGTAGAGGCTGATTCTTCAGCAAAGGGATGGCAAACATCTTATTAATAGCCCTGATTTTGGAAGTCCTAACTCAATGAAAAAGTTTAAAATTAGCAGCATGTCATTCATTCATTATTATTATCGTTATTGTTTAACATAATTCAAAAAATGCCATATATCCCAAATATTACTCCAAAATAACTTACAATAAATTGCTTGTGTGTTATTTTTTTTTCTTCTTGTAAATGTAGATGTAAATGTGAACACTGGTAAAAGAAATGGAAAATGAGAAACAAAATGAGAAATACAGAAAACAGGACCAACACAGGGCAACTAACAAGAACAAAGTAAAACTAAACAAAACAAGACAAAGTAGAGCTAAAACAGAACAGAGGTCAACAAGGACTGACAAAGGCTGAAGGGAGATATGCGGAGAGAGGGAGACAATGAACAGAGAAACACAAAGGGTGAGTACTGTGGTAAAACAGAGAAAACATGAGTCGATAAACACTGGGGCAAAAGTCCAAAGACAGTGGCAAAAAACACAGTGTTGCAGCAGTAGGTGGGTGTGTTGTTTCTGCACTGCTTATGTTGTTGTTGCTTTGTATCTGTTCTGTATTTGTGTGGCTGGTTCTTTTTCAGACGCAGCGGCAGCAGTATTGACTTGGATCTCTTCTTTATCTTTCCCCGCTCTCTGTTGGCTGATTTCCTTTTCTCTTTATATTCACTTGTATCTTATTTTTTATTTTTCTCTACTGTCTGATCTGGCTAAAGTACAAATCAAATGAATAAATTAATAAGAGGGGCTGATACTGTTACAGCTCCACTTGGTAAATCAAAGGTATGTGGCACATCATGGCACCCAGCTTCACATTCTGTTTGCTAAGATCCAGACAAAAAAAAAAGGAATATAGACAAGATTTCTTTTTCATGTATAGGAAAAGCAATAAGTGTGATGACTAGTTAGTCTCCTAGATCTTCCTTTAAGACATGGGTCTTCAGGCAATGCTTGAAGACAAGTAGGAACTCAGATCTGATCGCTAGAGAGAGTTCCACCACTGGGGGGCCAAGACTGAAAAGAGTCTTGATGCATGTCAAGACGAGCAATGCTTGATGCTCTGAGAGGACGAGAAGTGACATGCTGCTTAATAAGTCCGTTCTTGGCTTTGAAGGCCGCAGGGAGTGCAGGTTCTGTGGTAGAGGCGTGGTGTGCAGAACAAGACAGGTGGAAACACCTGGGATGAATGCGGAGAATAACAACAACAAACTCACATGGCAGACAGACACATGGCAGACAGACACATGGCAGACAGACACATGGCAGGGTAAACAATGACAGACAAGAAAACGGGACAATGCTGTAGAACTAGCTTATGATTTTGGAGATATGAGGTTTTGTTGCAACAGCAGTGATAATCATGTATTGTCATTAATGTAGAATGACTAAACGCTGGGCAATAATAAATATAAAGTAAAAGTACTGGCATTTACAAATGCGACCAGAATGGCTGGAGACTCTGTACTGCATTACCTTACCACACTTCTGTATGAAACATTAATTAAACTGTCAGAGCTCATGAGCTGTGCGGCTCACGATGTTCTGTCTTACACTTCACAGAAGAGTCCAACATGCAGAGGAATCAGATTGATAATGACAAGCCCAAAGGAGGCTTCATTCTTACATGCTGGGCAAGCTCCAGGCTGAAGATTAACTCAGAAATGTAAAAACTGGCTTTAATATAACTACACTGTTAGGATTGTGAAGACTGGTGGGCTCACTGTGAATATAACGTTGACCCATTTCTGCCAGGTGCTGGAATGCACTCTCGAATTCATACTTTATAAATGTCTGCATGGTCCAGCAGCTGACATATTAGATCTTTCCCTTTTTTTTGTGTTAGATGATTTATATAATGGGAGACCGCTGCAGTTTATATTTAAATCAACGTCTTTATGAGTGTAAAACCATTCCAGTCTAGTGTCTGTTAAATTCCTACACAAGCACCTTTATGAGGGACTAATTAGTGATCACCTAAATCACATCTTATTTAATGAGGAAAAGTATAAAAACACTGTAATTGCCACTCTCTTCTCACAATGAGACCAGTTGGATGGTTAAACACTACTAGAAGTTTGTCAAAGGTAATTATTGCCATTTTGTTTTAGTGTGAGCGAGAGATTTGTTTTCTTTGAATTATTCAAGTTTCGTAAACGCGACATAATTTCTCTTATTTTGTGATGCTTTAAAGAATAATATTTTATTAGGAAATATGGAGATATATTGTGACTGCATGGGTTTCTACAAGCTCCGGTTTCTTCCCACCGGCAGAAACATGAGTGTGAATGGTTGTCTGTCTCTATATGTAGACCTGTGATGTGCTGGCGACTGTCCAGGCTCCAGCCCCCCTGACCCTGAGTTCAATACAAAGGGGTAGAAGATGGATGGATGGATGGAGAAATATTGTCAGCAGTTTTTAAAAACTAAGGCAAAACTGTTCAGTTCTTGCACCTATAAAAAACCCCTGAGAAATATTATATACATATATGTACATACATATATACATACATATATACATACATATATCCAGCACGTACATATAAGCAGCCAGACAATGAAAAATGTCTAACTTCCGCATTCCACATTTGACAGGAGACGAACGATTAGTCAAAACAAAATTAGAAGGCATGATGTCTTGACAGCTCAGACACTGACTGTGAAAGTATTTAAATTGTGACACTAAGCAGATCTGCTCACTTTCTCAGTAGCGGCACTGCAGTCTACATTTCAATGTCATTTTTAAAAACACGGTATGTTGGCGAGTCTCTACTGCAGATAATGAAACAATTGTTTGATATTTTTTATACCTTTTGTGCTGCATCATGTCAGTGATGTCAGTCATGTGAAAGATTCTTATTTGAAGAAATATAGATATTAGAAATTATTACTTGCAGTTGTGGCAGATTCACTCTTTCTTTCTCCTTTTATTTCTCTTGTTTCACATGATTGTCATGTACATAATGCTAAATTAAGAGAGAGGCGTGGTTAAATAAGTTAACCGTTTGTTACATCTTGTGAAGCTGAAACTGCCTGAAGGACCCTATGTGAGTTGAATGTACTTCATGAAATAGACCCAGATGTGATAAATGAGGAAGCCTGTCTGTGAAGACATCATGACTGACCTGAGGGGTGAAACATGCCTTTATGTCTGCAATTGGTGAAGCGAATAAGCTTCTGGAAGTGTTTTCCTTCACACTCTTAAATCGATCTGCTTCAGATTAACCTTATCATCTCTTGCAATCTTTCTCAGGCCTGTCTGAGCATCTGGGTTGGTTTCACAGACGCCGCACCTCATCACTCCCTCCTTTACACTCTCGACGCCTCGCCCACCTTAATGCATGTGTGTGTTTGTATGTGTGCAGTCATGCCCGTCACTGTGATTGCAGGTGGCGACGGTGAAGGCTGCACCTCCTGCCAGACACGTCCTTGGACTGTATTATATCCGTCCTGGAGGAAATGTTAAGACTAAAAACTTATTTCCAGAATCAGAATCAGAAAACTTCACTGATCCTGGAAGAAATTGCTTGAAATGGCTTTCTGAACTTACATGGTTAGAGATGACACAGCATACTAATGCTAAATATACAGTTGAAAATAAAGCAAGACATGTTAAAACAATGAAAATACAATGGAAAGGCAGAGCAGTCATAACATGCTTTTTTGCTTTATAAGCCTACAGATGTCCCATAGGACCTCCCATATCCAACCGTAGTAAAGTAAACTAAATATTCATTTGCTACATTATTAGTGTATTCTTGTCAGTATTGAATTTGTCTAGTTTCTGTGAAGCATTGGGGACTTATGGAATTCACTGCATTAGGGCTAATAGGAGTTTAACAAATGTGAAAATGTTAAGCATGAAGTCAGTTTGCATCACAAACCCAAAGTATTTGGAGCTGATTGCAAAAAATTAATTCAAGAACTCAATTTATCCACAATTGGTTGGTACATTTTCAACTATCCCCAGTTTGTATATTTTTGGCTATCAAAAAGCCATGAAATTATCTTAAATGGGAGTCCATGGGAAAATGTAATGCAAATTGTTTTCCAACCATGCAATATTGATGGTTTCCACACAATAGACATCCGGTTATGGGACAATACAGGTTATAATGAATAAAGCTTAACGCTTAGTGAAGAAAGCATTTAAAAGTGCTTTGTTGAACAATTAAGCACTAATTAAGCCTTAGTAAATGTTGCAAAGGTGTTCCAATAAAAGGTGTAAAACCCAGTGAGTGCACTGTTGGATTAGACCACTGCTCTTTGCTGCAGGTTTATATCACCGTCCTGCAGAGAATTACAACCCTCATCACTGCCTCACTGAGGACCAAAAAACTTTACCTACTGCTGGAAAAATGTGTCTCAGCATGTGGTGGCTAATAAAATAAACAACACAGAGAGCTAATAGGCTTACTGGAATAAAAACACAGAGCAGCCATTACCAAGAGCGCCCTGTCTAGACAAAATCAAAACAGACAGGAATAAACAGAAGCCAAGCGGTGGTTTCCAAGCAGTTTACTCTAAATACAGTTGGTATAAAGCAAAGCAAAGTTGCTGTCTCAGTGTGTCCCGCTAAAAAGGAAATCAAGATCTCCTCCACATGCAGCACTGCTCTGATGCTCTGATAAAACCTTTTTTGTACATTTTATACATTGAAAATGCCTTTTATGGACAATCCATGCCTTTTGCATGAGAAAAGGAGCAGAATGGATCATTTGAAGCTTAAACTACATTTAAGAAATGAGTATTGCTTATTTCAGTACCAGTGACATGGTCCACAAATGTCACGACCCATCATGCATTACTCACTAATATAATACCATGTTTACAATTTTGATTCTTAAATGCCAGAACAAAATAGTTATAATTAAGTAGTGTGTTTTTCATAGTAGTTTGAGAGTAGTTTGAGAACCATTAATAGTCATTTAAGTTACTCGAACAGATGCTAAGGATGTTTAATCCTCCTTCCAGGACAAGGAGAATTATTGACTACTACAAGCCCATGAGCCCATCATTACCAACTTTAAAACTAAGGGGTCGGTAATGCCATTTTGATATCTAAGTACTAGCGCAAAGTAGTTATAATAAAATTGTTTTTTCAATAAAGTTAGACATTATTGGACTTTTTGATTACACTGCAATAGTGATTATATAAAGTTTTATATACACATATATACACTGAAAATGGCCTTTATGGAAATTCCATGCATTTTGCATGAGAAAAGGACCAGTATGTACCAATAGAAGCTATTTAATTTACATTAGCAGATACTATGTTCAGAACTAAGGGTCCAGTTCTGCTAGTCTAATAAAATGACACTTTCAGTACTAGTTTGACAGCACTGAATTTCTCCAAAGTTGTTTTTTAATGATCTGAATTTGCTAAATGTACTTCCCAATGACCCTTACTATCCTCTCCTCTATGTTTATGCAGGTTTTGGGCACAAAAGAGCAAGGAAATCATGCCTTTCCCTCAGAAAACAGCTAGAGGCAGCACAGTTATACCTAAAGGTGCAACATTTCTGCTGCAAAGATACTGTTAGTGGCAGCAGCATGCCTGTATAATGATAGTGCCAGACAACAAAGAGAGAGCAAGAGAAATTTGATAACTTTCTTGAAGTCCAAACGGTCTGAGTAGAGGATGCAGCAGTAACTCAAATGTAATTTATGTATCCATATAAGAAGTACTGAATTCTTCATATGTACAACAGTATTGGGGGTTGGGCTTGGCCCCTTACTTGCCCAAGATATTTTGGACAACGCCATGCGTACAAACCTTGTGGACCCAGTTTGGGGAAGAACCTTTTCTATTCCAGCATGACTGTGCCCCAGTGCACAAAGCGTTTAGTGTGGAAGAACTTGACTGGCCACACAGAGCCCTGACCTCAACCCCATCCAGTACCTTTGGGATGCACTGGAATGGAGATTGTGATCTAGACCTTCTCTCCAACATCAGTGTCTGACCTCATCAATGCTCTACAGAATGAATGGACAAAATTCCCAGAGAAACTCCAAAAAGCTGTTAGTGGGGCCAACTATTTAAAGTTCATGTGTTTGAATGCAAGGTTATTAAAGTTCCTGTTGTAATTGTCAGGTGTATAAATACTTTTGTCCATATAATATATGAATGTGTTTCTTTAATCCCAGAAATGGTTCATGCATATTGAAAAACATACCCCTGATATAAGATGTGCCTGCATATCAATTACAAAAAAAATAAACTTTTTTACACCCTTCATAGAGCATAAATATATAGATCAGAAAGGACATTCCATGCCAGAAAAGGACAGAGAAGGTAGTTAATCCAGATGTTGAGAAAAGATACAGGGCCATTTCAAAATAATACTTAGTTGCATTTTTGCAGTGGAGTCACTGTTTTGAAATGAGTTTCTCTCTTGTCAGTGCTGATGTTTCCTGGCCTCCTGTAAAAGATCCCCATTTTCATCTCTGAAAGCAGAAGGAGCAATCTGTCTTCCTGCGGGTGCAAATGAACGGTATCTGCCATCCAGCAAACTACTGAGGTATGAAACAAAGCCATTCGAGCCGGATAGATCCACACTGCTGTAGATCGGCAGAAGTCACAATACAGCTCTGATTATGGCCATCCAGAGACTGCAGCTACTCCCTCCATGGGCATATATAAAACAAAATCCATCCATCCATCCCATACCCATACTGTACAGTTTACACTGAACTCCTGCAGTGCTAGAGTGTAATTACTGTATAGACTGTACTGTGTGTGTCATGTCATCACCTTGGGAAAACAGAGTAGCATGCAACCAATATTCAGGCAGGGTATTTATTGAACTTCACAACACAATACATGTAACTCAAAAGGACTCTCTCGGTCTGCCTCCTGGAGTCTCGTTTCCTCAGAGATCCCCTCAGACATGTTTCTTGACTGTACGTCACGCTCACACTCTCCGCGGACCACTCTTGGTCCTAATCCAGTCCGAGTCTTATTTCCAACACTGCCCCAGTCCTGAAAGACACAGAGAGAGGAAAAGGGAGAAGGGAAGGGTAGGCGAACCCCAGCTTTGGGGAAGAGACTCTTCTTGCTCCGACTCCCTGGAGTCCAGCCCACCGCTGTGCGAATGAAGTCTCTCACTCTCTCTCCTTGGCGAATCCGGCCTGCAAGCCCCCAGCCACTTTCTACTTTCTTCTACCCAACCGGAGAGGCGCCAGTGGAAACCCGCTGGGCGATACAGTTTTAGTTTCCCCCAAAAAATGACGGTGGAAATGAATACCCACAAGAACGGTGACCGCGCACTGTGATAGTGGAGAGTCCAGGCTTTAACTAATCTCTCCAAATCACAGCGCGCCACACACACACACACACCCTAATGTGCTCTGACTCTAATCACCTGTGTGTAATCACCAGGTGCCTCCAAGCTCATCATAAGCCTGGAGTCCACCTGCTGACTACACACAGGCACCCTGACACGTGAATACCTTAACCCTGAACATAAACAAACACCCTGAACATAAACGTGACTAACTGGCAGGCTGCCTGTAGCGGCAGCCTCCCTCAGACCTCACAGTGTGTTTTCTTTGGTATGTACAGTCATTTTTGTTTTGGTTTAAGCAGGGTATATACAGTAATAAAATTATTTAATTTACAGTACAGGTCTTTAAGAAGAAGAAAACAAAACCTATAAGAACACTCAGCGATACAATGAAGACTTTCCTACGCTGGATATTGTTCTGATGCAGGAATTCTGGACTGCAAAAATTATGTATTGCCGTGAAAAAACAAACAATTGGTGTTTGTGTTTTTTGCAAACCACAACTTCGTGGGGGTCAACTGTATGCATATCCTTAACATGGAGTTGGCCCACCCTTTGCAGCTAGAACAGCTTCCACTCTTCTTGGAAGGCTTTCCACAAGAGTTTCTGTGGGAATTTGTGTCCATTCATTCTGTAGAGCATTTATGAGGTCAGACACTGATGTTGGACGAGAAAGTCTGGATCACAATCTTCGTTCCAGTTCACCCCAAAGGTGCTGGATGGGCTTGAGGCCAGTCAAGTTCTTCCACACTGAACTCCTCCAGCCATGCCTTTATGGAGCTCGCTTTGTGCACTGAGACACAGTCATGCTGGAATAGAAAAGGTTCTTCCCCAAACTGGATCCACAGAGTTGAAAGCAAAGCGTTGCCCAAAATGTCTTGGTCTGCTGAAGCCTTAAGATTGCAAAACTGTTGTAAAACTGTAGACAGTGTGTTACTGGCAGCTTAATTAGCAGTAATGTGTATCATGGATATCACAGTCACTGTACTAATATAAATGAATGAAATGACTGTACATTTAAATACTTTTTTTATAATACCAGCATAATGAACATTGCATTGTTAATTAAAATGATAAGGATTTTACTGCTATTTTATTTCATATTGTGGTACATTATGTGCGTATTATTATATTATTGAATGCCGGTGTGTGTTTTTGTCACATTTTGCAAGTCATTTTTGGACACAAATATTTGCAAAATGAATAAATGAAAATATGAAATGAGTGAATAATTGAAAGGTTCTGGCTCGCAGGCCCCCTGGGATCCTCAATAATGCAGAAAGTCATCACTGAACACTTTCGGTCATAATAGAAGGTTGTTGTGGCCATGAATGACTGATCAGAATTTCCTGGTTTATTTCAACACCTTTGTATAAAATAAATTGCGGCAGACTGTTCAACTCTCTCTCTCTCACTCTCTCTCTCTCTCACACACACACACACACACACACACACACACACACACACA
>JBBJLR010132186.1:0-17375 GCA_037577145.1 Brachypetersius gabonensis | reverse complement strand
GTAAAGCACATTGAATGACCGTCTGTGTATGATAATGTGCTATATAAATAAAGTTGAACTTGAACTTGAACTTGAACATTACATTGATTCTACTTTACAAATAATGTAATGAGATTTATTTATCACACCCAGTCATACACAGTACAACATACTGTGAAATCTTTTTTTTTCTGGCAGCTTCCCCTGACTTTGCTACATAAACGTTTAAAAATAATATACATATACATTTTAATTTATATTTAATAAAAAGCTAACATATAATAAAAAGGAGATCAAATGTATTCTAAGGACACAATGAACAAGAACCAATCTCACCGCCTGTGCAGCCTTAGAAGGATAAGTCAGTTACAGTAACTTGTCCATCAGTGTAGAGTATGAAGATGTTAAAGTGTTTGACTGTGGGCTAAAAATAAAGAAAAGAAAAAGAAAAAAAGAAAAAAAATCATTCATTCTGAGATTACATCACATAACATAAAATGTGGTGAAGCAGCTCAAACATTCATACTTGTTTAATAAAATTACCACATCATTTATTTTCACTTTGTCTTAACGCATTTAGCTGAATTGGACAGGTTCTGAAATATCGTAAAAATACGTGTAAAATTAACAAGATTGATCCGTTCGAAACGTTGACGTTGCAGTACTAAAGTAATCCACTAGATGGCATAGCAAGAATTATTTTTGTGATTAAATCATTTTTAAAGGACCCAAGAACTTTTCCTACTTTTCCCCCTTTCTTCTATGTGTGACATCTGTGTGGTTTCATGTACCAGAAACAATCCTTAATAAATTTACAGAAACATTTTCTAAACTGTCTTTATTTCTCAGACGTGAAAACGCTGTTTCTTTAAGGCTGATATAAAAGTTTGACCTCTGGTTCTGATTGGCTGTCCTGGGTGTGGCTAAACTGCTGAGCTTGGTGTATATACACTACCAGTTTTTACATACCACTTATCCATTTATTTCATAAGCTGCAGATTTTTATTTTTGTTAAACTCTGGAAAGTTGTTAAGTTAACAACTATAAATGAAAATCTGTCAAAGAAAACATGTTTTCTTTCTAAAATGAAAGAATCTGTAACAGAGCAGGTTTGACTATTATTAACTGTTTGTGTGGTGCAGAGTCAAATTCTAGACTGTCCTTTAACTTTAAAGTCCATGATTGGCCGGTGTTAAAGGAGTGGGGGCTGCATGCTAAATACAGGTGGGCGCTGAAAACAACAGGAAAGTAGATCTTCAGGTGAGGTTTTGCTCTCAAGGAATGTGGGAAATACCCTATATGGAAAAGTATTGGAACACCTGTCTGTTACACATGGATTAAAGTTCTCCGTCGCTACGACGGATTTCCGTCAACTGAGGGCCTGCTTTTGTAAAAGAACAAATACACAGAATTAGGAAATTATAAAGCTTCACATAAAAACACTAATTGCAAAAGGGTTTATCAACTTACAAAGCATTCATATTTGCCAAGTTAGGCTAAAATACGAAGCTACAGATGATGCTAAACTATGAGCCGTTTGGGAGCCGAAAGAACCGGCTCTTCTGAGGGAGTCGAGCCACAAGAGCCGGCTCTCTGAAAAGAGAGCCCCCCGTAATCTCTTCCGTCAGATGATTTTTATTTTTTTTTTGCTTTAATCCATGCTGTTACATTAACATGGACTTTTATGACAGTGTATTCAAATCCATAGTTGGTCCCCCTTTGCAACTGTAACAGCTTCCATTCTTCTTGAAAGGCTTTCCACATTATTTTGGAGTTTCTGTGAGAATTTGTGTCCATTCATTCTGTAGCATTTGTGAGTTCAGGCACTGATGTTGAATGAGAAGGTCTGGCTCGCAAACTCCGTTCCAGTTCATCCCAAAGATGCTGGATGGGGTTGAGGTCAGGACTGGATGGGGTGTGGGCCAATCAAGTTCTTCCACACTGAACTCATCCAGCCATGCCTTTATTGAGCTTGCTGTGTTCTCTGGGACACAGTGATGCTGGAATATAAAAGGTTCTTCTCCAAACTGGGTCCACAGAGTTGGAAGCATTGTGCTTGAGTATTAAGATTGAGCTTCACTGGAAGTGAGGACCCAAACCCTGAAAAACAGATGTGTCCCAATACTTTTGTCCATAGAGTGTATGTGACATAAGACCACAAGGTGGCAGTACATGATAGTGAATGAAATTATATTGGCACTAGTCAGAGGTTAAAGCAGTTTTTCATAGTTATTAGCCTCTAATTAAAGTAAGTCTTCGAGTGGATGCCCAAGTGTCCTCATTAGTAGGCCCAAAAACATGATTTCTGTCTAATGAGACTGATTTCTGAGGATATGGTGTAGCTGGACTCAACAGGGCTTCGTTTAGGTATAATTGCGAGTGCTTACGTACTTCACCGGATCTCCGCGGTATGACTCAGGCCCAGTGCTTTTAAATCTTCCCCCACCGTCGCTGTCTGCCACCCTCAATAAGACACTTCTGTATCACCTCATACAGATCCACACACAGCCATTTCAGCTGGATGTCAAAACACCCTGTATTATCTCATACCAGCTGTGACACACACAGATACACACATAGAGTATTTGCAAACTCCCACGTCCTGTAATGCTTGTTCCTCACCAAAATATGAATCATTTGTCCCACTGTGTACTCTTTCCTGCTGTACACGGGCCAGGCCGAGTTAAGCCAGGTTAATTTCCGGGCCCAGTGTCTGAAACGGTGGCTCGTCCGACTGCCTGAGGGTGGTTTATCATGCTTTAAGGGGCTTTCTGGATAGTGTTTAATATGTTATTTGTCTTACTTATGCAGTGTTCTGTAGCACAGCAGTGCACCCCTCAGCATTATGGATTTGTGAGAACTCATAGTTTGATGGCATTTTTGTGTTTCACTCAACAATATTCTCCCTTTACAATGTTCAGTATACCTTAAAACAATGGTACTCAACCTTTTCAACATTAAGGCCCACCTATCTATCATGGCATGTCACCAAGGCCCATTTGGCCACATTAGATGATATTAAATAACCAATTGTGGACCAATGCCCTGTCTTGATTTTAGATTAACGGCACAATCAAAAGCCTTCGCAGCCCATCAGTGGCCAGTGGTTGAGAAACCCGACCTTAAAACATTGAGGATCCCTCTATTGGCATAGTTTAAGTACATCCTATGGAAGCTCAGAGGTCCCTGAGTGGTCCAACCACCTAAGTTTTGGCCATATCATTAGAAGCGTGAGAGTTAAACCCCTGGTGGTGCCGCAATCTTTTAACAAGCTCTTTTCTTGGTGTCCCTTTCCCCTCTGTTTACATATTCATGGCATTTGGCAGACACCCTTAGCCAAAGCAATTTACAATCATTAGTTGCAGAGCAACTGAGGGTTAAGTCTGACTTATTATATGTCAAATGTATTTCACTGATTTTTAGCATGATCCTAATATTGCTGCAACTTCATCAAAATGATCATCAACCCTGGCTATAGAAACTTGTGTCTCCTGACTGGCACTGTAATTCAATTTTTTCAAACAATAAACATCTAACCCACAAGACTTTTGCATAAAATGAATAAAATGAGATGCTAGTTACAGCTGGATCTTATGGATTCAGAAGCTACATGTGAGAGACTTATTTAGAAGCTGAAACACAGACAGCATAACCTATATAGCATAATCAACTTTGGGCTTTGAAAATGTGCTTAGCTGCTGGTATATTCAGGTCTATTAAGACAGCTTTTTAACTAAGAACTCAAGAACCTTCTGTGTGAAAAACACCTCCCCACACTCACATGTTGCCTTTGATCCTCAAAAAAGTTAAGGCTTCCTTTCCTTCCTTCCCGTCTGAACACACAGATCTAACACAGATCAGTGTAACGTTAGACACAGGTTTGAGAGAAAAACAGGACTGGCAGGACTAGAAGAGAACTTCAAGATCTACGTCAACAAATTAAATACCTTTAGAGTGACGTTCTGGTCAGCAGTATCAACTACGCACCAGAAAAGGTGGTTAAAACAGAATATCTGGCAACCTTAGTTAGACATACGCAAATCAGCCATAACATTTAAACCACCTGCCTAATATTGTGTAGACCTCTCAGTGACGAAAAAAGCTCTAATCTGTCGAGGCATGAGCCCTCCAAAACCTGTGGTCCTGTGGTATCCGCACCAAGATTCTCTAGGTTCTGTAGGTTGGATTGAACTAGTTCGTCCAACACATCCCAAGATGTTCGATCTGATTGAAATCTGGGGAACTGAAACCAACACCTTGAGCTCTATCACGTTCCTCAAACCATTCATGAACAGTTTTGCAGTGTTGCAAAGAGTATTACCTGCTGTTCACGAAGTTTTCGAGCAGGGCACTGGCCAGGGAACACCTCACGAGACCAGCTGTACTTCGATCCAGTCATCTAGCCTTAACAGTTTGGCCCTAGTCAAAGTTAGATCTTTAAGCTTGCCCATTTTCTCTGCTTCAGGGACTTCAGGAACTGACTGTTCACTTAGTGCCTAATATTTCTCATTCCTTGACAGGTGCCACTATAACAAGAATCAATATTCTTTACTTCACCTGCCAGTGGTTTTAATAGAATGGCTGAAAATAAATCTGCTAGCCCTACTAAACTAGCTATCTATCAATTGCTAACAAACAAGGCTACATTATTTTTTTAATCCAGAGGCGAGCAATATCCTGCAGGTGGAAAATCTAACAATCAAAAGCAATCACATCCAGAAACTGACGTTGACCACGTAGTGAAGGGGACGGGCCAACAGTGAAATGCAAGGCCAATGAGATGCACGATTTCTGACACACCCTATGTCTATGTTGTCGACAATGCTAACTGTTGACCTAGCCACTTTTCCTAGCCTTCAAATTGGAAAATGTCATTGTAGCGAACTGTAGTGTAGGATGTAAGTAGGAATGTTAACAACAGTTTTTATTCCAGCTGAAGTATCTCTTTAAGGCACTCTTTTCTAGCATTTTATGGAGATGATTTGCATCTGCAGTTTGCTTCTATCGTTTTGCTCTAGAGCTGTGAGGCTAATGTAGCTATGGACAATACTATCCTACACTATATGGACAAAAGTATTGGGATATCTGTCCAGTACGCCAACAGGAACTTTAATGATGTTGTATTCAGACACATATACTTTAATATGGAGTTGGTCCCTGTATAACAGTTTCTAGACTTCTTGAAAGGCTTTCCACAAGATTTCTGAGTTTCCAGTTCATCGGTGTTGAATGGTGTTAAGGTATGAAACCCTGAAACCATGCACATTGTTCAGAATCATCAACTGAATATACTTCATCAACTGAATACACAGATTTTCTCTTACAACTGGAAATATGTATCCTAGCCCAAACCCTGAAAAACAGGTATGTCCCAATACTTTTGTACATAGTGTAGCTAAAAGCGAAACATAGTAGTGGTAATCACACAGTAGTCATGTGTACATTTGATTAGATTCTTCTTCATTGTGTCAGACCATTTCTTTAAAATCGTACTGTAGTTTTGTTTAAGGTTTACAGCAACTTTTTTCCAACAACTGAAGGAAAATCTGCCACAATACTGATCAGCTTCAACACTAAATTAAACATAAGTTCAGTGCTGGATCTCGATATCATGAAGGAGTGACGACATTGGTGTTCTACATTCAAAACAACCATTAAAAGGTTTTTAGTTAAAACCCTAATAAGGATTTGTTAAAACAGTGCCTTGGCCACTCCAGGATTATCCCTGATTTTACAACCTTGCAAAACACACACACACACACACACATACACACACACACACACACACACACACACACACACACACACACACACACAGTTTTAGAAGATGCTGTCTTGCAGAGCTGCTGGCTGGAAGCCTTTGTGGTCTTAGAGATTTTCCTTTGCTTTCAGCCTCTAACATTGTTTTTGATAATGATTTTTTTTCTGTTAATTATGGCTCAGTCTTTTTCCATTGCTTTAAAGAACGTCCCTGAAAGACTTTAAAATGTAACACCAAAATGATTTTCCCAAGCAAAGAGTCTAAAATACCATTCATGCTCCCATCAGGAGCTCTTCTGTATTTTTTTGCTAATGTTGTTTTTGGGGGTTTCTCCCCAATTTATTCATACCCAATTCACCCACTAGCTAGGACTCCCCTAATCGCATGATATTCACAACACTGGGAGGGGAAAGGCCAACACCAAATTATGAGACGTCATTGCTCCCAATGCAACAAACATGCTTGGCCTAGTGGTTAAGGCATTCGCCCTGTGATCAGAAAGTCCAGGTTCGATTCCCAAGACCGCTAGGCACCTCTGAGGTACCCTGAGCAAGGTACCGTCCCCACACACTGCTCCCCGTGTTCATGGCTGCCCACTGCTTCACTTGGGTGAATGGGTTAAATGCAGAGGAAAAATTTTGTGCTGTTCACACTGTGTGCTGTGGTGTGTTCACGTATGACAGAATGATCACCTTCACTTGGAGAAGAACATTCACTCTCATTTTCTGTAACCACTTAATCCACACTAGTGTTGCTTTCGTCAATGAAAATTATGACTAAATATCGTTGTCAACGAACATTTGTGACTAAAACGAGACGAGATGCAACGTAAATTCTGGTCATTTGACGATAACGAAAAAAAATATATTGTGTAATATTGTTGACGAATAAGACTAAATCTGGTTTACGAAATTAAAACTAAGCTAAAATGTCTCTTCATTTAGCTTCATTTAGCTCTTCAAACGAGATGAGACGTTATTTCCTCTCATCTCAGCATTTTGGCAGTAGACACACACATTTTAATTTTATTCGCACTTTTTAGTGATGTGATGATATTTTATTTATTTATTTTATTTAAATTGGTTAAAATTTTTATTTTATTTTTTATTTTGGTTGGTTGGCAAAATAAATGTCGCAAATTTAAATGAGAGTGTCTTCCGTGTCTGGAATGGATATACAGTATTCTTACAGTTCTTACAGTATTCTTACATTCAGTACAGTAGACTATAACAGTAATATAATAATAGGATAACCTTGTTTGAACTGTGAAATAGGTTTGACAAAAAAAATTGATTTTGTCGATTCTACTAGGTACTTATACTGACAGGGTGAAATAGAATTGCATTACTAAAAAAAGGAGACTAAGAAACAACTTTTATTGATGATGTGACGTCTGGCAAACCTTTGACTCATGTGAGGAGAAGCAGTTCGCCTGAATTCTAAGTTAGGGCTCTGGAAAGGAGGTGAGTGAATGTGTGTGCGACTGGTGGCAGTGAGTGAGACGCGTGATTGGTTGAGTGGAAGTTTAAATCCTGGCTGAACCAGAACCACGGCACGTGGTCACTGACATTCAACATCCGTTGTGAGTCTGAGTAAGTGAGCTGAAGGGAAGGTGAAACTATAGTAGCGTCAGTAGACTCAGTAACTGTATCTCGTGTGAAGAGTCAGTATATATATATTCCTCGCTTTTCGGGGGGGGCTAGGTTGCATTCCAAAAGCACACGCGTATAATGAAAAACCTTGTTGTTGTGTTTTGGCAAAAAATGCCAAAAAGTTTTTATAATGTAAACCTTAAATATGCCCCCAAATATGCTCCCAGAACACTTCAATGTAATTTAAAACTCAGTTTAATGCATTACCCTTAAATGCATTAAGGTTAATAAATAGGTAAATAAAAAGGTAAATAAATAATCAGAATCAGAAAACTTTATTGCATTAGCAGTTAGCATTAGCAGCATGCCACGAGCCAAAACAAAAACTCGTACACAAAAGAAACGTTGAAATAACTCTCTCTACCCGCATGTTTAGACAGGGCACAGCTTACTAATACAATATGAACTGAGATAACTGTAGAAAATGTGGGGGGTTAAAACACTAAAAACGAGTACAAGACACGGTTGACAACTTTTTAGTGTATTACCGCCACCGCTGGACCCTAGAGGAAACCCACGCCACCACAAGGAGAACATGCAAACTCCACACACATAAGACCAGGACCCGGATTCACACCACCTACCCTGGCGCTACCAACTGTGAAACCGTGGGGAGGAGGAGAATACTAACTACCAGTTGTGTTACATCACCTAAACGACACCCATTAGCTGATGTCCAGTAAAGTCATTTCTGCCATAAACACACAGTACATAATAAAAACGAAACAAGAAGAACAGAACAGAAAGAGCTCAAAAAAGAACACAAGAGCAACAATAACAGCTAGAGAAGACAACAATGTAATGGACACCATACTGTCATGGCGGAAAGGGAGGGTCATCCTACCCACTCAGTTTGTGCTCTCCTGGTTTCCCAGCCATAGATGGGTGTGGCATCATCTGTGATCAAATCTCCTCATGATAAGGTCACGATTTGGGATGCCACGACTTGGGTCTATAAGCCTGTTTTTTTTTCACCAAAAGACAGACAGTCTTGATTGACAGAGCGGATCCATTTTGCCACTCTAGGCAAAGCATAAATTAGCTTCCCCCATCTACAGGTCACACAGGGCTTGTGCCACCCTTCCTCAAGTGTCACCACAGGCCTAGCTTGTCTGTATAGACACACCAGCCCTGCATGCACAGGCATCAGACAGACATAGTCAGGGCTGATATGTCCATGCAGCTGAACTAGGGTTACACTTGAGGAACGTCCCCACGCTTGAACCATCACCAACCCCAGTTGTCTGACATTGTCTTACATTAAATTACACTTGACCTGGAGTGACAAAATGTCACACTCTAGTTCTGGACATAGTGAGAAAAATTCACATGCAGAATAATGTTGACCATAGAACATGTTTAGTTAAAAAAATATATATTGGATTTCTAAAAATAATTAAAAATATCATAATCCATCATTTGCAGTTCAGTTCTTTGAAGGATTTTAAGCTTTGGGAACAACTAAATTAAGATTCATAGCTAGACATTAACTTAGCGAATAAAGTAAATATTAAGAGTTTGGCTCTTTAAACCCTTCCGGGCATCTATGGGCCAAACTATATTTTCTCACTTTCATGGCCTCGCAGCATTCCTTTTATAGTAGGTATTGAAAAATGTATTTCAAACGAATACGTTTTAATAATCTCCTCATATATTTTCATGTTATCATTTATTACTATGTTTTAGATTATCATCTCATTACCATATTTTTAAGTAGTGGGTCTAAAGTCCAAAAGGTTAATAATGAAAAGAAGAATAACCCCCAACACACACACAGACACACACACCCACACACACAGACACACACACACACAGACTCACCACTACTACCACCACTGCCCCAGGTGATGCTGCTGCACTGGTGACACTCTGCCGCTGCAAATTGGCCACTGTTATCCAGCAGTATGAGATGAGTATGAGACAGCTGATCATTAAAATGTACCACAGTGTCTAGTAGAATACGAAAAGAATACATAAGTTACACACACCTTCAATAACTGAAACAAGGCTTAAAAAAGTCCTACACACACTATGGTTTGGAAGCGAGAGTTACTGAAGGCCAGTAACTGTGAAGACTGAATATCTGATATAAAAATAAATCATAGCAAAAGTTCTTTGTCACTGAAATGTTAGTACAGGGCACAATTAAACCTCCACAATAAACAACAAGAGGAGTCCAAATCCCCTCTTATCCATTCAAGACGATCTATTTTTTAAGGGTTTTCTTCATACATATGCATGCACTATGGATGCCCAGAAGATAAATATTTCAATTTAATGATGCTGATACTTCATCTTTTCCTATGTAGTATTTCTATTAACACTGACAATTTTATGTATCAAGTTATATACGAAGGTTTGAAAGGTTTGAACAACAAAAAAAAGTTATTTGTTTGCATAATTTTGTATATATAGCATAAAGTATTTAGTCCAAAGTATTTTAGGAACATTTCCAGAGAGTTTTATTTAGATTTTATGCTACTTTTTATACTGTTCTCGTCTCTGTGTCTGAATGTGCACTCGCAGTATAAGTCCTTTCTTCAGGGATTTTTACAAGCAAACATTACATTCAGCCCCTAAGTCTGAATTACTTAAACCTATTAAAGATGCAACATTTGAACTTGCACAACAGACAAGAGAGAAAGTATTTTAGTTGCTGTTTGCTTTCATTTATTTCATAAAATTGTGTTTGTCAGGGCGTGTCCTTCGACTGGGATCTCTCCCAGTCCATTGAGACGTGAACCGGAGACGTTAATTTGCCTCTAGACACGTGTAGACTGTGTGTCTGCCCTGTGATGGAGTGGCCGCCCGTCCTTTGGCCTTATAAGCACTGGGACCGGCTCCACCACTGGTTAGGGTAAGCGACTGAGAAAATTGATGGATGGAGGTTGTGCCCTGCTCTCCCATAAGTGGTGATATGAAATGCGGCCATGCTTGATTCATTCATCTTTCTCACATTCAAACTCGATTGAGGTATTTAATTCTGTTCTCCTTAGTATATGCTGAATCTTCACTTTACCCTTTGCTTTCATCTTGTTGTTAATTGCATACCAATGTAATGGCTTTAAAATGACTTTCCCTGGTAATATTTCATAGCTGAAAGCTATTGATTCCTGGCTTCTGGCTCGTAAAGGTGCTCTGTGTTCTGGCACCATCAAGCTGGTGAAAAAAACACTTGTCAATGAGGCGCAACACCGAATGACTCAACAGCATAAACATGTTCTCGGCATGATTTTCTGAAAGGAAATATGAATGTGATGACAGTGATGCTACCGAGAGAGTTGAACTTCTCTTGGTAGTATATTTCTATATAATTTAAAAGTTTATACATAACCGTAAGAGGCAGGACTCCCATTTGGTGCTGTAACACACCCTTTTAGCAACAAATATAATATCAAAACTAACAATAATTCATGCCACATGAAGAAAATAATCAAATCTCCTCCCTGCATCAACTAATTCAAAAGCCGGCTCCAAAAACATACCTTGTATGAAACACGCAACATACCTTGTATGAAATTTGTCAAATTACGGATTTTGTTCACTGTTAAAAAGTGAACACATCTTATGCAGGGAATGCATGTGAACACTTAAACAAACAACAACGATTTCTGCTAAGTTTAAGAATGTAAAAAGAAAACAAATAGCAAATAAAATATTGTGCATTTTTTTTTTACAATATGTTACATTCAACAAATAAACTGTAACTGTGCATTAAAATGTGGGGAAGTGTGTTCTATTCAGAGGGCATGTATTTCACAGTCCTCCATAAACTGGAGCTGGGACTGAGCAGCAGTCTGTGTGTCTGGGTTTTCAGTTTCTTCACTGTGGTGAGAGCTGGTGGTTTTGTCTCCAGAATGGCAAATGATCATGTGCTTACAGTTAGAACACATGGAGGATGGCATTATCGCACAAGTTTTTGGAATTTCTGTGGGAATTTGTGTCCATTCATTCTGTAGAGCATTTATGAGATCAGACACTGATTTTATGAGATCAGACACTGGACGAAAAAGTCTGGATCACAACGGTACATGCAGGAAAAACCAGAGCCAGATTTACTGTTTTGCCATCAACATTCCATATAATCACTCAGAAGACATGCATAGCCTTACTGGTGGTCATTAGTCAATAAAAGGGCTTTGTGTTGGAGTGCGGTCTGGTTCCATTCACCATCACCACTCTCTACAATGACACCTTTTATACCAAACTCACTCTGAACATCTCAAATACTGAATTATGGGGTATTTTGAATAAATCAGTAAAATTTCTCTTTAAATGTGGTGGATTTTGAATGAAGGAAGGAAGGCTTTAGCTCGCAAATGTGGATACATGGTTGAAAAAATTACTGTGCCAAAGTAAATCCTGCCCTTTTGCAGTGAAGGGAAATACTTATGTACTTTGAATTACTTTGATTTGTTGAAGTCTGTCAGCTTTTGCCTGTTAAAGAACTTCTTAACACTTCTGACACATTTCTGAAAAAAACCCAGCCCTGATTCCTGCCAATTATTTTGAATGATACTGGAACTTCTTGTTTATGCACAAACACGTTCCAGTTCTGGATGGGGTTGAGGTCAGGACTCTGTGTGGCCAGTCAAGTTCTTCCACACTGAACTCATCCAGCATATCTTTATGGAGCTTGCTTTGTGCACTGGGAGACAGTCATACTGGAACAGAAAAGGTTCCTCCCCAAACTGGGTCCACAAAGGTGGAAGCAAGGTGCTGTACAAAATGTCTTGGTCTGCTGAATTAAAATTGACCTTCACTGGAAGGGGCCCGAACCATGAAAAACAGATTTGTCCCAATAATTTTGTCCATATAATATGCGTCTGAAGTTTTCCAGTCCTTATTTGTAATAATGTTACCCATTCCTGACAGAGTTCCATTGCTCATACACAGCTTAAAGAAAATTACAGCAGTGGAGAGCAGTGGAGTGATGGAGCTCTATCTTCTATATTTGGGATGAGCAGGAGTGGTGTTTGGTCCATAACTAATCTATCAATATTGGAACTTGACCTCATTAATTGCTCTAAAAATCCTTACAGCTATGTTCCAGCATCTAGTGTAGCACTTCTAGAAGAGTAGTGTCTGCTACTGCCACAAACTCTCTAATTAACATATTTGATTTCAGAAGAAACATTGCAAAAGCAGGTGTCTACAAACTTTTGGAAATGTAATGTGTCTGATATACCCAAATTATCTTCCAGTTCTGCTGTGAAGGTCATGGCTCATGTCACCTCAAGCTCTATCTTATTCATTACCTTTACTGTCATTACTCACCATTTCCCAGCCTGCAGGACACACTATTCATCCTGTCAAGACTCTCTCGCTCCAAGCTCCTTCCCTGCAGGCAGAATTCCTAAATGTTGACTTTTCACCTACAGAATGAGGAGCTTTGGATAAAAATTTAAGGTTAAATTAAATTAATTAAAAGGCAAAGCAGGGTGATTATAGCTCAGAGCTGTTAATGCAAGCTACTTTGCCTTATTTCTATTAGTCCATTTATCATAAAACGTTCCCATAAATTGCAGATTGTAAAAGTGGCCCTTTAATTGCTTTGTTGATTTTGCATAAATCACATCCTGCAGCGCAGGATGAAAGCTGTGACCTCAGCCTGAATGTATCCTCACACAGCGAGTATCCAGTGAACCTGACCGAATTTGCCTGCAGAGGAGTGCAGCAGAAAGAAAAGGGGAGTGTGTTTACAGTGTAGCGAGGCTCGAACCTATTCAGGTCAGGCTTGTGCCTCAGCCTGAAAGCCTAGTCAGCCTCTGGAGGAGATTCATACACTGGGAGACTGTAACGATGGCCAGATCCTTGTGGTGAGCAGCTTTTTCTGTCTTATTCCATGAATCGTCATCTCTGTTACATCATACAGCACAGGTCAGCGAAGGTAGGCGAGGTCTGCAGATGTCCGTTCGTCCATACAAACCGAAAAACAATCCAACAGGTTCAACTCTGGAATGTTTGTTATGATTTTGCCATTCCATTTAAATGTAGCTGCATACATCCGCAACAAATTAGAATAGAACAAAATATCTTTACTGTCATTGCAATACACAGGAATGCACAGTGCAACCAGATAAGATCTGCAGCTCTGTAGATGCTCATCTCTTGTAACTATAAGTACAAAATATATAAAACATATAACAAAGTGTGATATCAATTGGAAATCAATATTTTACGAGATATATTGGGGGCAAAATGTATCTGCTGGACCAGAATAGACCAGGACTTAAGGAGATAAATAAATGACTAAAAACTAGCAGCATGGATGTGATAAATAAATAGATGTAGAACTAGAACTAACAGAACTAGAACTAACAGTATAGGTATCAAAAATAACAGCAAATCCGTATCAAGAATAAATAATAAGGACACACTAAATAGTACTGAACCAAATACATTTGCATTAGAAACAGTCAGTATTATTTCTAGCAATAAGTTTATTTAGAATGGTGCATTTCACAACAAACCACTCTGAAAGACTCTGTTCACGTTTCAACTCTTATTTTGAAGGAAATTTGAACAATCATTGGAGAAATCATTTACATTAAGCGTAGAAGATGTGTAAGCTGACTAAATAAGTGCAACTTTTGCCATCCTCACACACACACCAAAATGTAGAGCCAACAGGCAGGAAAAGAAATCTTTTAAATTAAACAAAAAAGACAAGATAAAGGCCAGTTAAATGTATTTAAAACAGTCTGTTTCCATCATATTCAGGGCAAGGTAATAGAGATAAGTAGAATTTTACTTACCTGCTACTTATCTCTATTAAATGCAGTGGCATTCTCCTAACCACCTTTTGTGTTTAATAATATGATATACTGGGCAGCTGGTGGCCTAGTGGTGAGGGAGTTGCCCCTGTAATCAGAAGGTTGTGAGCTCGAATCCCAACAGCTAGTTGCACCACTGAGGTTCCCTTGAGCAAGGTAGTGTCCCCACACCCTGCTCCCCGGCACCCCTTGTTGGTGGCAGCCCCCTGCTTTACTTTGTGAAGGGGTTAAATACAGAGAGAAAATTTTACTCTGTGTGCTGTGGTGTGACTATGAGGGGCCACTTTACTATGTCTATACTCACTGGCCAGTTTATTGGAAACATGTAAATGTTCTTTCTGGGAGCTTCATGAGGTTTACTTGAGGTTTACTGTATACAGAAGGTGTAATATTTCTGACTGTAGTCAACCTGTTGTTATTCCAGTCTGTCAGCCATCCTGATCCAAGGTGGAGATCTACCCTGCAACTCTAATCCTGACCTAACACATGATCTATTTAATAAGGGTTTTCCAGAGACATGAATTAAACCCACTGTGGGGTAAACTCTCCAGGGTTGTAGGTCACAAAGATCAGGGTTGGCCCCCATTAATCTTTGATGAGTTTTTGACCATAGGACTGCTGTTGACCCACTATTATTTAGGTAAATGGACCATTCTCAGCACATCAGTGACACTGACATGGCATATTGTCACGGTGTGGTTCTGGGAGGGAATGGGGCGGACGCCACAATATGGTTATAGATATGGATTTAATAAAGATAAACACAGAACAATCCCCGACTCAGGGTCAACATAAACAATACATAAACACAAGAACAGAAAGAGGAAAATGCAAACACAATGAAAACACAGCAGGGTAAACACAATACTAGGCCACAACAGGATGTAAACAAAACACTAGGCCACAACAGGATGTAAACAAAACACTAGGCCACAACAGGATGTAAACAAAACACTAGGCCACAACAGGAAGTAAACACAACACTAGGCCCGTGCTTCTCAAATGAACAAAGAAAAACTAGAACCAGGCTTGAGGACTTGACGTGGACGTGGAAAACCAGCGCTGACAGCGCAGAAACAGAAAACTCAAAATGGAGGAACACGGACCCGTAAAACAGGAAACAGATACAGGCATTAAACATACAAGAACAAGATTCAAAAACAGATAAACAGATAAACAACCAACACCATGGAGGGAGACAAATACAAACTCAAAGAGAAAGGGATCGGCAGGGGCTTAAATACGGAAACATAAACAAGACACATGTGACACTCCTAATAACGGGACGCGATACAAATAGAACATAGAGACTAGATAGGGAACAAGGGGCAAAGGGAGGAAGGGAGGACAGGAGGTGGAATGGGATTGAACCAGAAACACGGAAGTAAACACAGGAAATAACAGAAAACTAATACTCAGGGGAAGGAGAACGAAATCTACGGGAGGAGAGCGTGGTGGCCGTTACACATATATACATTAATTTGAACACAATTTGATACATATTTTTATCACTTAGTTGTAGTCTTTAATTTTCTCTTTAATTTTTTTTTCTTTTATGTAGACAGTGAACCTCATAAAACAGACAGAGAATACATATGTGTTTCCAATAAAGTGGCTAGTGAGTATAGATAGACGTCCTGCTTACATATCGCTTCTATGTTGTACAGTCTGATAGATCTTTAAAGGGCTAATTTCACTACATGTTGTACATGTTTAACTGTGTGTGTGACAAATGAAGAATCTTAAATCTTGAATCTATATGGCAGATGGTACGTGTGTATCAGGCACAGCAGTGTGTAGAATTTTACATACCAACCCAAAATATCCAGCCAAGAGTGGCTCTGAGGTCAGAAACTGACCACCAATGAAGCATACGACCAGCAAAGGAGGGATTTTTTGATAAATTGACCATTGAAGATCCTGTTATCTGAACAGGTGAAGGTTATTTTTACTAACAACTGAAAAATAATCTTCAAAGCATCATTAACACAAACTGGAGCTACAAAGATTGGATTTGTAAATTAAAATAACCATTAAATGTACCATAATTTAAACAGGTGAAAGTTATTTTTACTCAAAGGTGCTAGACCAGAGCAGAAATTGACCACTGATGAAGGTTTAAAGCATCACCGACACAAACTGGAGCTACAAAGGCAGGATTTTTTCAATAAAGTGAGCACTAAATGTTCAATAATTTGAACAGGTGAAGGTTATTTTTACTCAAAGGTGAGAGAGGAACAGGAGCAATCAGGACAAAAATAGTGAATGTGGAGACTGTGTGTCACTGATAAAGCCTGAGAATAAAAACACACGCAAAACACACCCCGCCACCTCTGTGCTGCAGACACATCAGTGGTAATTATCAAAATAAATAGGTACAGCATCAGTGATGAATGCTGGGGGCACTGTGAGGGGACAGTCATGTCTCCCTAGGGACGTGACTAATGTGACCGACCTCAGGAGTTCATCTGTCCAGAGACTTGAAACAAATTGTCCAGTTCCTCATTTCCCCCAAAGAGAACGCTGAGTGAAAATCCATTATGACTCTTCGGTGACTGAAGGTCAGGATCGTTATAGAGGTCCGGAGCTCTGATCCTGGATCAGCTCTGTGGTGTGTAAACCTCCACCCAGGCTATTAAAGACCCAGAGGTCTGTACTGAGAGAAGATTGTTCAGGATCAGTTATGCAATTACAGCTCATGAAAGCAAACAGCAGTGTCTTGGGTAAGCACTTCCTCAGTGAGAAATTGCGGTTACCATCGTGATTTTAATATTTTATTCTATTAAACAAATTTGTCTGAACAATGACTTGAGTTGGTAAATCTTCAGAATCAGAATCACTCACCTTCTGTAGACTGTGAACCTCATAAAAAGTACAGTTTAAGCATTTTAATGTTTCCAATAAAGTGGCCAGTGAGTTTAGACAGACATCCTGCTTACAAGTTATACATTTCTTACATTTTCACTTAATACTTATAAAAAGGATTTCTTTTAAATTAAAACTTATAACACAGGTCAACAGGTCAAAATCATCAGAGATCAGTTTCTGTGGATTTTGTAGTGTTTATCATTCTGATTTCAAATCTGTGCTTAGTTTTTTCATCACGTTCAGTTTTTGTGATGAAGCTAGTTCTACAGTCGTGGCCAAAAGTTTTGAGAATTACATAAATATGGGAAATTGGAAAAGTTGCTGCTGAAGTTTTTATAA
>JBBJLR010132170.1:0-17376 GCA_037577145.1 Brachypetersius gabonensis | reverse complement strand
TCACTGTGTGTCTTAACCAACAGAAACATTCTTCTGAAACTGGTCCGGTTCAGGGACTGGACTGGAAATGAGAGGCTTTGAAAGTCCTTCAGGAAGCCTGGAAATAAAGGGGCAGTCGAGACTTTGATGATGTTTACTTATTTACACTTGAAAATTGGACACAACTGGATACAAACTATTATCTTCCACTTCACCCTCAAACAAAGCCTTAGATTACAGGACTAAAGTTTCACTTCTATTAAAAGGGTCCCTGAATCTAATTGTCTGATCATTTTCACTGGTCTGAAGATGTTCAGAATGAAGATTTAGATTTCAGAAGATCTCACTCAGTAAATGTTGCTTTTACCTCATTTGCTGATTCTTTGGCTGAACAGAATCAGTGGATCTCCTCTAGTTTGGGTGAAGCGTTTTGTCTGAAACAAGGGAAAAAGTCAAGGTCAGATTTCAAATCTTACACTAATCGTCTCAGCAGAGAGAAAAAAGATTTATGAATCACACTCTTACCTCGAGGCCCTTTGAAAGCTTCCTCGAGGTAAGAGTGTGAGAAGCATGTAGACAGTTCTATAAAAATACGATTTATGACTTTGAAATGTGATTATATTTACTGCCCAGGTTTTGTTCTCTTTTTTGCTGGGCTTATGTCAGAACTACAGATTCCAGACTTTGGAGCTCTTTGTTTGTCTTGGCCTGGGACAGGAGGTGGTGCAATCTGCTCCCAATCTGCTGGAAGTCAGTCACATGGTCCAGCTTGACTCCTCCTGCTCAGGCTTGCAGCTGCAGAACGAACCCTGAGTT
The DNA here is from genome assembly GCA_037577145.1 of Brachypetersius gabonensis. Classification (NCBI taxonomy): domain Eukaryota; kingdom Metazoa; phylum Chordata; class Actinopteri; order Characiformes; family Alestidae; genus Brachypetersius; species Brachypetersius gabonensis. The sequence goes on along the minus strand of JBBJLR010132170.1, from coordinate 16,581 downwards.
AGAGACTGGAAATAAACAGAAGAAGAAGAAGACAAAAACAAAGAAGAAGAAGAAGAAGAAGAGCAGTAAATATCTTTAGCAGGCATACAGTAATGGATTTCTACACCACGTTGCTGTTGGCAGGCTTGGTCTTGTTTCTGCTCTTGGTGGTCAGACGGAAAAGTAATGTGCACAGCCTTCCTCTACCCCCAGGACCTCCAGCCATGCCTGTGCTTGGCAATCTTTTCATGCTGAATAAGCGCGCGCCCTTTAAAAGCTTCCTCGAGGTAAGAGTGTGAGGAGCATGCAGACAGTTCTGCTCCAAAAGATCCAGCTTTTCTTGTATTTTAATGTAGTATTAAGGAACAGTTCTCCAGGCTTCCTGAAGGACTTTTTAAAGCCTCTCATTTTCAGTCCAGTCCCTGAACGTGACCAGTTTCAGTTGAATGTTTTTTGTTTGTTAAAGCACATATGAATCATTCAAGCACAACAAAGCACATGTAACTTAAGGCCTGAACCAGTAAACCAATGAAGAAACAGTGAAGGCCGTGATCAGTACACTGGTGGAGCTGAACGCTGAGTGGTTTGAACCCCTTTATTTAAGCTCCTTGCATCTTTAGGCACTTTTCAACCTGTCATAGTAAAATATTTGCTTCTATTTCATTTCAATATGCCATGGATAAAATGCATAAAATAGTGTTTTGCACCAACAAGGTGATTCAATGCAAAATATAACGATTTAGAATTTTTGCACAGTACTGTACATTTCCCAGGTTTTGTTTAAGGGCTTTCCAGTGCACAGTGAAATGGTTCCATTAAACATGTGCATACCGGATCTGCATCTACATATACATACAGATAGAAACATATTAATCTGCATTAATCTCCAGCTGTGCTCTAGCAAAGGCTCATTTCATTTGTTAGTTTTGACCATCTCTACTACATGGTACCGTAAAAAAGTGTCATGTGATAAACTTGGCAAACAAACACAATTCTCAGACCGTCACTGCCTACATCTCTCATATGAGAAGGTCATTAATGACTGAGGAGAAAGCTGCAGAATCAGAAACCTTCACTGATCTCAGAGGAAATTGCTCATGCAACGACTGGACAGAGGAAAGGGGGAGGTGGAGCCTAGTGGAGAGGATACTTGCCTGTGGACAAGTCATGGTTTTGAATCCTACCTTCAGCAGACCATCACTGGGTTCCTGTGCAAGATCCTTAACCCCAAGTTGCTCCAGGGAGACTGCCCCCTGTAGTTAGGGAATGGAAATCACTTTGGATAAAAGCGTCTGCTAAAAACACACAATACAAAATACAGCAACAATACAAAAATGAGTGTAAAGTAATAAACAAACAAAACACTCCAGAAAATGCTTTGCACTAAATACACTATATACACAAAATGCTGGGGTCAGTAAGTATGATATAAATAGTATAGATTAATAAATAAAATTACACAAATAGTGGTTTGGAGTTGTTCTCCATACTATATGCCTCTACATTGTACATAATAGTGACATAAGTAGTAATACTACACTGTATCTAATAAAATGACTCATAATAATAAGGCTGCATGTCACAATAATGATTGAATAAGTAATTGCACATCTGAGTAACATCAGATTTTTGTACAGATTGCATAGCTGTGTGACAGGGGGTGGAGTTATAGAGTCTGATAGGTGGGTGTGTGACAGAGGGAGGAATTTCTGGAGTATAGTCTGATGGGAGGAGGGATTTTCTGTAGCACCTTATGCTGGTATGTCTGTGGCTAAAAGTTCTGTTTGACCACAACACTGGAAAAAAAACCCATGAGAACATGTAGCAAAGATCTGACCTGAGCATTCCCATAAACTCTGTGTCTTCTAACAGTGGAGTAAGACTTACGGTCCAGTGTTGACGGTGTACATTGGACCCCAGCGAGCTGTAGTTCTGGTGGGCTATGAAGCAGTGAAGGAGGCCCTGATTGACCAGGCTGATGACTTTGCAGGCAGAGCCCCATTAGCCTTAATGCACCGAATCGTCAGAGGTTACGGTAAGACTGCTGCCTCGTGCTGCCATTATTTTCACTATTTAACTGCACAGAAATATTTGCTTTATGGATAAAAGGTACACCAGATGTGAAAAAGCATTTGTACATCCTTTCTAATTCTTGACAGAGCTTGCATTATCTTTGACCAACAGAATGGGCTGCTTTGGAGCCACATACAAGCTTAGCTTTGGGCTGTGGAGCAAATTTTAGAATAGATTGACTAAAAAGTTGCATGCTGTGCCACCTTGCACCCACTTTTTTACTTTCAACCCCTTTCTTGTGATAATAGAAACCATAATAAACATAACAAGTGCTTGATAATTTAAAAAACACGACTTTTTTGCCACTTATGCATTAGAAGCACTTATTTTTGGGAAGCTCATGTATGGGAGAACCTTTTGTGCCTCATTAACATCACCTTGTTGGTTGTAAAATCCAGCCTTATGAAGAAAGCTTAAACTGAATTTAGTCTACCCACATTGTCCCAAAATCTCATTACTGTTCTCATTATTGTGTTGCCCTGCAACACCCCCCCTCTGTTCACTTTACCATCTTTTCACCTATAACACACTCACTTTAGTGAGAAAAGGCTTGACAATTGGCTGGAGCAGGCAAAGGCAGGGATACCCCAGGACTAGGATTGAGCCCTAACCCTGACTACAGACCTAAAGAATGCTCATGTTTGGCTTTAACTCATGAGTGATCTGCATTTTTTCACTCATAACTCTCTGCTGCTAAAATACAGTGTCTGTCATAATATTATTTTCATTCAAACCAGTACTGTAGCTATCAACTGCATTCAATGTTTTTTCTTGCACTCTGTTTGTCCTGTTTGTACTTGTAGAGTCTTGTGGAGGTTTTGGGTCTTTTTCTTCTGTTGCACCATGGTCCCGGAGGAACACTGTGGTCTTGGAGAACGTTGTTTGGTTTCACTGTGTACTATGTATATGGTCGAAATGACAATAAACCTACCTGACTACATGACTACTACTCGACAATTTCACCTATTTCATGTCAGTGGCTGAGAGACAGGGTTGTTTGGTGGAAGGCACAGACTCAGGGCCTCTCTCATCTCTCATCAGGTCTAGTCATCAGTAATGGAGAACGCTGCCGTCAACTGAGACGTTTCACGCTGACCACGCTGAGGGACTTTGGGATGGGACGCAAGGCGATTGAGAGCTGGATCCAGGAGGAGTGCAAGCACCTTCGAAACAGTCTTCTGGAAACCAAATGTTAGCTTCCGCCAAATATGCCTTCAGCTTGTTCTCTTACTGCAAAAAAAACCTCATTTTCCGTCTGATGGTCTCCCTGTGCTTTCTTCCTGCAGCTGCTCCATTTGACCCGACGGTCTTCCTGAGTCGAGCCGTGTCCAACGTGATCTGCGCGCTGGTGTTTGGTCAGCGTTTTAGCTATGAAGACAACAACTTCCTCCGTCTTCTTCAGGTCATCTCTGGAGTGCCTCGCTTTGGCAGTAGCCCATGGGGACAGGTAAGGCAGAGGAAAAGCAGAGAGTGGTTCTAGAAGGTTCATTTTTTTTTCAAGTCATATCATGTGGTAGAGAAGCTCACTTGTGGTTGTGCTGAACCCTCTCAAAGGTGTACAATGTCTTCCCTCGTGTCATGGAACACATGCCTGGGCGTCACCAGACTCTCTTCAGTGAAGTGGATGAAATTAAGGCCTTCATTATGGAAAAAATAAAAGCACATGAGGAGAGTCTGGACCCAGACAACCCACGAGACTATATTGACTGCTTCCTCATCAGGCTGAACCAGGTGGGCTTTTAGCAAGGGTTTTTGCTAACTGTTTTCCCAAATACTGCATGTTGAACTTCAATGACATGTGGAACATAATTTAAAAAGGTACTCTCAATGCCAGTGTGACTTCTAGGAGCAGTTTCTTTTCAAAACAAGGTTAAGAACGCTCTTGCTCCCTGAAACACAGCTGAAGGTTCTTTCCACAGGTCAACAATACATAGTCTAGAAATGGAAGTATTCATGACTGGTTTGGAGATATGTCAATGCTTACACAACATTTAATTGTTCCCCAACAGGAAAAGAACAGTCTGGAGACTGAGTTCCACTATGACAATATGGTGTACACGGTCCTCAACTTGTTCTTTGCTGGGACCGAGACCACCAGCACTACTATCAGATATGCTCTTATGCTACTGATCAAGTACACACAAATACAGGGTATGACACCTAATCTAATGTCCTTCCACATCTCCCTTGGCTTTCACAGCACAAATCCACCAGGGAAATATAAGGGGGGTGTAGGAATGCTGCAATCACCACATCCCAAAAGATGCTTGATAGGGTGGAAATCCGGGAACTGGAACTCAAAGCATATTACTAAAGTCTGATTTCAACAAATAAAAATGGTCTAAAACTGGTGTTTGTTCGCCTAAGTGCCGATCGCTGGGCTTTTGCTCGTTGCACAGCTTTTCACTTATTTGCTACTTCATGGACAATTGCATGAGACACCATTTTTAAAACCTCAATAGCAGTTATTATTACAAATTATTACCATGTAGAACCATTAACTTTGGTTCTACATGACCTAGGACCACCAAACAAAGCTCAGCATGAACTCCAATACCTGGAGCTTCAACACAAACTGGGGGAAAACTTTATTGATCCTGGAAGAACTTACTTTATGGCACCATGTCCTACCATGTAGGAACCATCTCTGTGGTGACAAATCATGGTAGAAATGTGATCAACAGCTTCTTCAGAAGTCCCTGTTTGGCTGAAGTATTATATAGGGGGGAGGGAGCAGCATGTTAGATGTAGGTTGGACAGGACTGGGTGATGACCACAGCCCTGTGCCTAAAGATTTGTTTCAGTGGGGATTTGGGATCCCAGTAGAACATTCCCACATCATCCCACTGCCACCGTTGGGTCACCTATTTGTACTGCTGACATGAAAAATAATTGCTCAATTGACTCTTTGTTATTTACACCAAATTCAGATCCTACCATCAGTACGGCGCAAAAGAAACCTTGACTTGTTCAGTAAGGAAATTTTGTCCCACTCTTCAGTGTTTAAATTTTGATGCTTCCTTGTAGTCTGGAGATGCACTTTCTTGTTGCTCTTGGAACGTAATCCCTGCGAAAAGTGGGGTATTACTGTATCTTGAATGCATCCCTAGTGACCACATAGGATTAGATTTTATAACTGAAAAGAGAGTACCACTAAATGTTTACTAGGTTGTCCTCTCACTGCATTTGTTTATGCAGTGTTCATTGTTCATTTAAATTAATGGTCCTTTTGAGTGCATGGACTACTAACAAAACAAACAGGAGACAAAGAAACTACGCAGCAGCTTTATGTGCTGTCAAGTGGTAGTTGATTAATAATTGATTTTATGTTACTTTATTCAATGTTGGTGATCATAGACTGTTCTTGAACATGAACTGTTCTTGAACTGTGCTTTATAAACAAAGTTGACTTACTTACTTACTACTTTACTGATGTAGCCCCATTGCTGTCAGAGATGCATCAGGATATATTGTTGCAAGTCGTATTTGGTCAAATCCACCTCCAAAGATGGTTTACATCTTTGACACAATAGAACCCGGCTCACGCCTGAACTTAACACAGTCTGTTTATGATCAGACACCCAGTATGTAAGTGAATAGCATGTATGAACAGGGCAGTAGGAGATCCTAGAAGGAGGAATTTGCAGGGCCCATGTCAGAACTACAGACGCCTGGTTTACACAATTCTCTACATGATTTCATGTACTGATTTTATCTATGTTTTTGCTTAACCATTCCTCATGGACTCCTATATTGTAGTTCTCATCAAATACATAAAATGCTTCAGCTCAATCAATACTTCTCTAGATACAATCCACATATCTACACGAAGGCCTAGAGGTGAAATCTGGAACCAAACAAGTTCACTAGTGTTTTCTTTTTACAAACAAAACAATATAATTCAATATGTTCTTGTTTGTTTGTATTGGTTCTAATATTAACATGCATTGGCTGGCAAAAGAAGTCCCTCACTGCACAGATAAAATGGTATATATGACTACATTTGTTGTCCTGATATGAAATACCTCTTTGGACTACCAGTTAATGTCTATTCGCTCTGTTCTACCAGACCAAATGCAGAAGGAGATCGACACAGCGATTGGAACCGAGAGAAACCCTTTGATGCAAGACAAAAAGGCCCTTCCATTCACAGATGCAGTAATCCATGAGGTGCAGCGCTATCTAGATCTTGTTCCCTTCAGCGTACCCCACTACGCCACACATGACATCTCATTCAGAGGCTTTGGCATTCCCAAGGTTAGAGAACAGTTGGCAAAACAGATTTATTAGTTTACACCTACACTTGCAGGTGACAAATCTGATCTCAACAGTTTATGAATACTTTCTGACCTTTAATCTCATTCTTTAGGGTACTGTGATAATCCCTTTGCTCCACTCAGTTCTGAAGGATGAGGGAATGTGGGAAAGCCCTTGGACTTTCAACCCAAATAACTTCATGGATGCAAATGGCAACTTCAAAAACAACCATGCCTTTATGCCCTTCTCTGCAGGTAAATGCTTTCATTGTCCATTTATTTGGGAATCAAGAGTTGACTCTAAAGCTTTGGAGGGGGGGTGCTTTCTGGGCAGTAAAGTGTTTATGTGATTCTCGGTTCTTATTGGTTATTGTCATAGTCCTGTATGTATTTACGTTTCCCTTGGGTTGTTTCCTAGGGTTGGTCTATCTTCTATGTCTGGAGTTTATGTGCATTTAAGTCTATCATTCATGTCTAGGGTTACGCCGTCGTTTGCCCGTCGTTGATGTTTAGGCATTTATCTGTGTTAAGCCTCTAGCCAGGTTCTTGGTTTTCTTTGTATTTTGGCCCTTGCACATTCTTTGGGTTTGTAAATAAAAGTGAAGTTTAAGAATGGAAATCTGCACCTGCGCCTCCTTCCCCAAGGCTTACGTAACAGTAAGTGTTAGAAGTCTCACCCAAGGACTTTTCCTGGTGTAATGTGACGTGTCATACAGGATAGGAAATCTCATTCCCATTTTCCTGCCTAGAAAGCAGCAACATTGTCCACTACACTACAACAACACCAAATACATCTTTACTAGTGTGTGCATTTGTATTTTGCCGTCCCTTTGTCACGCAGGTAAACGAGCTTGTGTGGGCGAGTCTCTGGCCCGTATGGAGCTGTTTATATTCATCGTGTCTCTGCTGCAGCATTTTAACTTCAGCAGTCCTGGAGGACCAGACAGTGTTGACCCTACCCCAGAAATGAGCAGCTTTGGCAACATGCCCCGCCTGTACCAGCTCATTGCCACACCGCGCTGAACGAGGATGGTACTGCAGGCTATTCAAGAGAATAAGCATTCCCAGTCAGGCTCAGTGTTGACCAAGGGATATTTACACAGGACATTTACTGGACAAACTGACTGTTGTATTGTTTTATAATGAACAAAGTTTGTTACACAATAACTGTTTTATAGCATAATCTACAAGCTACCAGTTAGAAGATGAAACAGCAAAAATAGGACAATATGTGAAAATATATGTTGATGACAATCTGCTTTTCTGTTTAAAATGCTTTTCTGTACTCTCATATACGCAAAATGGCAAATACAAATGTACTGAATCTCAGTCACGTGTCAAATGATGTGCTGTCCATAAGCGAAACTGTAGTATATTATTGTAATTTGCATTTCAATAAAGTCAAATCATGGTACTCGTTTCTTCATATTTTGCTTCCAAAGATCCAGATTTTCTTTTTTTATTATTGTAGTATTGAGGAACAGTTCTCCAGGCTTCCTGAAGGTCTTTAAAAGACTCTCATTTTCAGTCCAGTCCCTGAACCTGACCAGTTTCAGAGGAATGTTTTTTGTTTGTTAAGACACACAGTGACCTACGTATGAATCATTAAAGCAGAACAAAGCACTAAACCAGTGAAGAACCAGGAGCAGGTGATTCCAGATGAACTCCTTTATCTAGGCTCCTTGTATCTTTAGGCACTTTGTAGCCTGTCACATTTGTTCTCAAAAGTAAAAGGTAACAGTGGAAAAACATGGGGAACAATGGTGACATGGATTTCAATCAGCCAATGCTCACCTCAAAAAAAGTGAATTCAAAACAGGCTTACATGGATCTTATGGACTGTATGCATTATGGGGTAAACCCTATTAACCACTGTTCCAAAAATAGGAGTATATTGTTTTACAGGATTTGACCCTATAAAAATGTTATGAAGCCAAACCAGCCATCATTTATTCATACAGGACAATTTCTTAGCCCCATTTATCACCGAGATGTAAAAAGGTTGTGTTGTTATTTTAGGACTGATACAGGCACAGCTTAGGATTAGTCAGTTCTGAAAAGGAATCAGTATCAGTGGATTAATCCCCTCCAGTACCATGCAGAAGTCTTTAATATTGTCTTTTATATTGTCCTTTAAAATGTCGTGGTCTAAGGTGAAGACTGGTGGGAAACTGTTGTTGTTTGGATTAGTTCATTTTTACAGCTCACAGTAATTCATACTGTATCCTAAACCACATCCACAATTAACTGGATGTGGTTTGAAGAGCTGGAGGTGGTTTGAGGGTCCAGATGTGTTTACAGTAAAAGAGTTGTAAAAATCCCTTCTTTTCTTTGTAAAAGTGAAAAAAAAAATGTGGTAGTCATCGACAATATTCAAATACATTGTGCAGGCCTAACATTTAGTTAAAAAGCAATCAATCAAAAAGAACACTTTGTAAAATATTAGTACATGATTCGACATCAGTAAAATATCAGTACCTCACGTACCTGTCTCTACTCAGACAACTCCCTAAATCTGTGTTTGTGTTGGGTTGATACTGGAGCTCATCCAGTCACCAAGGAAGGAGGTTATGGTTCACTTACCTCTGTCCCATTTATGTGGAGGAGCTCCTCCTTTTGGCCTCTCTCCACACAAATAGTAAAACACCAGCAGGTCTCCAGGAGAAGCAGTTCTGAAGCAAAAGAAAAGAAAAGTGCAAAGATCGTTTGGCATGGAGTTCTCCAATACTTTTGTTTTGGTGGGCTTGGTGCTACTGCTGTTATTGTTGGTCTGATGGAGATGAAAGTCTCAAAACCTTCCACCAGAACCACCAGCTCCCTATCTTCACCACAGACAACCGTGCACCCCACAAAACGTTCCTGAAGGTAAGGCCTGCATCTCCACAAAATGCATGTGTGCCATTAATCGTGAGTTCCTTCAAGAGAGAGCTTTATTGTCATTTCTGTTTTTATTTGAATGTGCTACATAGTAGTCTAAGAAGCCACTTTATGAATACATTATATGAAAAAAACATAGAAAACACTATACTAAAAAGACAAATGAACAGAGAGCGCAACATGGACATAGGATGAACCAGGCATAGCAAAATGGGCATTTAACACATTTAATATTGGCATTGGCAGAAGTGTCTCCTTTACTTTTTATAAAAACTGTCCTTGAATTCTTCATCCAGTGGCCATACAAGAGGGTGGGGGTATAATTCGGGAAGAATGGAAGAGATTGGCCTTTGAATCTTTTTGATGCAAATTTGAACACTGAAGCAGTTGGTGTCAAAGAGTCTCAGTCAAAAAAATGGCTGTAGAAATGGCTGAAGTGGTGGTACGAGCTTCCCCTGATCATTAGAACTGCTGACAAACTGAAACTCAGTCTTCAAACTGAGACTTTTCACTGAGCTCTTTTCATAAGCCTTAAATTACACAAACTTCACAAATAACTTGAAAACCTGTCCTCTGTGTGATCTGAGAAGGTCCTGGTGGTTCCTCTCTGTCTGATCTGAAAAGGTCTTGGTTGTTCCTCTCTGTCTGATCTAAAAAGGTCCTGGTGGTTCCTCTCTGTCTGATCTGAGGTTCTGGTGGTTCCTCTCTGCGTGATCTGAGAGGGTTCTGGTGGTTCGTCTCTGTCTGATCTGAGAAGGTCCTGGTGGTTCCTCTCTGTGGGATCTGAGAAGGTCCTGGTGGTTCCTCTCTGTGTGATCTGAGAGGGTCCTGGTTGTTCCTCTCTGTGTGATCTGAGAGGGTCTTGGTGGTTCCTCTCTGTGTGATCTGAGAGGGTCCTGGTGTGAGTAACATGTTTTAGACGATGAAGCACCCATGATCATTTCTCTGCATAAGAGTGTCAGCCATCCACTGTAAATGTAAACACTGTGCACATATTTGACATTGAAACAAAGTTTATAAGTCTGTAACAACAGTGTAAAACAGTGTAACTGCATCTCATTTTGACGATATAATACTATAAAGAACTAATGAATGTCAGTGTGAGTGCACTGGTGTAGACACCTCTCTGACCTTCCGTCCTGCAGGTAAGCATTTCACCTTGCCCTGTTGGTCCGGACAGCATGGACCCCAGCCCTAAAGTCAGCGGCTTTGCCAATCTACCCTGCAAATATCTCATTGCCACCCCCTGCTGAAGGACAATGGAACTGCAGGCTATGGGGACTGGAAATCTCATGAGTTATTGCAATAAAAAAAAACAAAAATGGTTTGCAAATACTGGTGCTGTTTTCTTACATTAGAATAGCATGTTGGTTTTTGCACAGTGTAATTCCAGCCATTAGGAACAGCGCTCATTTACATATATCAGTCTCAAAGGCACACTAACAGAAACATCCTGTTTACTTTCAAATGGTGAAAAGAGGTGGGAAACTGTGGAAATTAGTATTTTTGATGCACAGAAGTGGAACTCAGTGGAAACACAATGTACTTGTATGCAAATGTATAGTTTAGTTTCTGTTGATAAGGAACCAGCATATGAGAATCAAACTGAACTCCCTGTTGCTCTTCTGAAGTCTCTAATGTTGTACATTTATCATGGTGTAACAAACTGAAACTGGAGGTGCTTAATTAAAAATGAATAGATATTTTTTTTGGCATTCATGCGTTTGCTGTGAAATGTGTGTGTCACTCATCTCACATTCTGTACAGAGTATAGTACATCCATGCAGTACATGTTTATAAATGCATTAAATTTACTTATTTAAAAGCGACAACACCTGAAAATAAACAACTGCAGCACCACACCTCTGGTGGTGAGGTAAAGGTACTATCCTGAAACTGTGAACTGCAGCCCTCGTCTTGTCTGAGCTTGCTGCCTGTCGTGCTGAAGTTCACTTCATTTTTACAGCCCACAGTAAGTTATAATGTGTCTTATATGACTTACTGTTATGAAATGCTCTTTATTTAATGTAGTTTCACTTAATCATGTCACAGAATGACACAGCAACTGGACCAGCAACCGTTACTTTAGCAATACAGACTATGAATTAAATCACTGACTATATACTGGCTACAAATCTGCCTTTTCATCCTTGTCTCGTCATAAATTGTAAAGTATTGTATTGTATTTTATTCTTTTCTTTCCCTTCCAAGTGCCTTGTTCTGAATATCTTCAACACTTGTTGTGTTGTGACTTGCTGGCTCTGATCTGCACAGTGACATGAAACTTTAATTTAGCTGAACTGAAAAGTGAAAATAATGAGAAAGCTGTGTAAATTTCTATTATTCAGCGCTCTGATTCACTGCAAGTTATTTTTCCATGCTGGTTAATGCATCATCATGGGGCCAGTAATCACCAAAGCCTGATTATATCATGCAGGTCTTGTCTTTAGGCCGAAAGCAATTGATGAAGAACAATTGATAATTGTTAATACTGGGCGATTAGATCACATAACTGTCTCCGTTCAGACTCATCATTCCCTTAATCCTCTCAGAGAGCCAAACCCAGCTGAAAACAATGTCGGGTTGGTATTGGCGCTTGTCCAGTCACGCAGGAAAGAGGTAAGGGTTCACTTACCTCTGTCCCATTTGCACTCAAAAACAGCCCCTCCTCCTGGCCTCTTCCAACTGATAAAACACCAGCAGGCATCCAGGAGAAGCAGTTCTGAAGCAGAGGACCTGAAAGGTATGGAGCTTTCTAACACCTTCGTTTTGGTGGGCTTGGTGCTCCTGCTGTTATTGTTGGTCAGATGGAGGCAAAAGCCTCAGAATCTTCCCCCAGGACCAGCAGCTCTGCCCCTGCTGGGCCATATCTTCAAAATGGACAACCGTGCACCCTTCAAAACCTTCCTGAAGGTAAGGCCTGCACCTCCACAAAATGCGTGCATGCTGTCACTCCTGAGCTGCCTCTTTGGGAATAAGGGTCTGAATTATGTGACTAGAGTCTTCGGACAGAGTAACATTTCCTTGAATAATGTTTTCAAGTCAAACAAAACGTTGTCATCTCCATATACAGCACAGCAGAGATGACATGATTACTTTTACATTTACCGCATTTATCAGACGCTTTTATCCAAAGCGGCTTCCATTCCCTAACTACAGGGGGCAGTGTTCCTGGTGCAATATGGGGGGTTAAGGGTTTTGTTTAGGAACCCAGTGGTGAAGGTAGAATTCAAACCCATGACCTCTTGCTCCAGAGGCCAGTGGTTCCCAACCTGGGGTCTGGGCCCCCTTAGGGGGGTGCTAGATATCGCAGGGGGTGCGCACAATTCTGTCTGCACTATGGTTACCAAAATTTGTACACATTAAATTCATAAAATCCCAATGTCTGAGAAACATAAAGGTGTGTGTGTGTGTGTGTGTGTATAAGAGTATAAGAACCAAAACCTTTTGTTTTTTACAAATAAAAGTTAATTATTAACTTTATTCTGTTTATGCAGGTAGGATTTGGGGTTGGGGTTTGGGTTGGCTTGTCTTGGACACTGGCAAAGGGGGGCTTCAAGAAAAAAAGCTTGGGAACCACTGCTCTAGGCCACCACCACCCCAGAGGTCTCCTTGGACCTAGACAGAAAACAGAAAACCTTAAGTCTGAACATGCTACACAGGATTCGATCTAAATAAATACACTTTGTTTCCATACAATTTATTTAAAATGTTTTAGTTGTCCATACAGCGGCTCTGCAGTTGTTATAGGTCAGGGGACCTGATAAAGAGTGAATAATGAATGACTTGTTGTCATAAAGAGCCTCAGTCACCTGCTGAGTGAACAGAATGCTGTATTTGAGGAAGGAGGTAGATTACAACCGCATGCATTCAAAATGAATGTGCACACAGATGGCTTTATGGATGCTTTACTGTAGTTTCATCCATGCAGCTGCTTTAAAAGGAAGCATCCCAAATGAAGAATGTCCTGCAGAGTTCCTGGAGGGCTGCACATATGAGTTATATCTGATTTACAGCTACAGCTGTGGAGTGACATGTTATGAACTATTGTGCAACCTCTTATAATAGTCAGTCATGTATTTAGGCTGATCTCCTAAATCTAAACTCATAAGCATTAGTGTTAGATATAGATGTAGGGTTTAGTTCTTCAGTAAATGCATAGTCAACGACAATGCATTTATTGAAGAACTTATTATTGAGAACTTATTATTGTTGTTATATCAACAAAAATGAATGACATTCATTATATAATTAACTATGTAATTAACCATGTAGCTCTGTTAATGGATAATTACATATTTACACTTAAACGGTGCAGCTGTCACACCCTGCAGTGCTGTTGCCTCACACCTCTATGCTTGTGGGTTCCAGTCCGGGTCCAGGCCTTGTGTGTGAGGAGTTTGCATGTCCTTCCCTTTGTCCCCAGGATAGGCTCTAGGTACCCACAACCTTAGTAAGAGTTAAGCAGTTACAGCAGACATCAAAGGGTGACAGTGATTTCGCTAATAACTCTACATCTATGAAAGGAGAATTCCACTTTGCCACATTACTCCATAATGCAGTGTTTGTAAACAAAGGGTTTAGTTCTGGAGTAAATGCATAGTCAACGACAATGAAAGCTGGAGAACTTATTATTGTTGTTATATCAACAAATGAATGACATTCATTATATAATTAACTATGCAATTAACCATGTAGCCTTGTTAATTGATAATTACATATTTACACTTAAATGGTGCAGCTGTCACCGCCGGCAGTGGGTAGTGCTGTTGCCTCACACCTCCAGATTTCTTTACAATGGAGGTGAATGGTCTCCAACACAAATACAGCCGTTTTATTCACTATCGACCTCCACATGTCTCTAAGTGTTTTACCTCACAACACCCTAAATGTATCCCTTTTCCATAAATGAGTTTAGTTTTAGAGCCAAAAACTTCTCAAACTATGTTGAAACCATGTCTCAGTTGACGCGTAACCATTTCATGGAATAGAGCTTTTAGAGACAGATGTTCGGTTCCATACTACTGTGAACGGTTCTGACTTGGTGAGTTTCACATGAACTGAGCATCTCACAATTTACCCACTCTGTTCCCATATTACACACTTTATTATGCAGGAATGTCAGTGAAATGTCCCTTTAATCTGAATCTGACAAATACTGTGTCAAGAAAACATCCATCAAAGTAGAGCACTCCCCAGTGACTTGAGGTTCAGAAGTAGTTGAGTATGAACCACTGTTACAATCTGTCTCCTTTAACAGTGGAGTAAGACCTATGGACCTGTGATGACAACATATTTGGGACCCCAGAGAGCAGTGGTCTTGGTGGGCTATGATGCAGTGAAGGAGGCACTGGTAGACAATGCGGACGAGTTCGTTGGGAGAGCCCCCGTTCCTTTTATTGTAAGAGCTTTAAGAGGCTATGGTGAGTTTGACGTCCTTCTACTGGCACCTTTATATTCACCAGAAAAGGTTTTACCTAAGCTCACACACAAACAGAAACAAACAAAACCCATTAGAGAATGTCTAAGATCATCTCTGAGCTGATCAGATGCTGAAGAACAGCATGACAGCAGGCCAACACCACATTCCCATCCATTCCAACATCTAAGCAAGGTGTTCGGTGGGAATGAAATGAGGTTGTGAGGTGCTTAACAAAACCACGTTCAGGGAAATTTGAATTTTGAACTGAAGAAGCTGAGCTCAGCCTTATGGAAGCCAACCATGCATTCAATGAATTAAAGAAATGCTTCAGCATTCCTGTCCTCGTCCTCCCTAACCTTGAGCATCCCTTTGTGATTGTGGTCAATGGCTGGACATGGGAGGTGGATGTGCATTGACCCAAAGAGTCTTGCTGGCAAGCTTTGTCCGTGCACCTTCTGCTGTTGCCATTTTTAGTCATTCAGAAGTAGTGTAAAGATTGTAGAGCCTATGCTGTGGTGTGGTGATGTCCCTGGAAGAATGGCAGCAATAGTTAGAACCAAACAACCTTTTATGGTATGGACTGATAAAAAACAATCAGTATATTCAGTCTGTCAATTATCTACGTCTGTCAATTATCCACGGCAGGCTTGCTGGGCATTACATTTGGGAGGTTTGACTTGACATTGTCATCCAGGACCAGGAATTAAAAACACTAATCTGGATGCTCTTTCTTATTTGTATGAGCAAGCACAGGTACTGGTATTTATCACCACCCCCCCCTTCCTTTGTTGTTCTTAGCCCCAACCACTGGGACTTAGAAGCCACAGTCAGGGATGCCCAAC
The DNA here is from genome assembly GCA_037577145.1 of Brachypetersius gabonensis. Classification (NCBI taxonomy): domain Eukaryota; kingdom Metazoa; phylum Chordata; class Actinopteri; order Characiformes; family Alestidae; genus Brachypetersius; species Brachypetersius gabonensis. Next base: position 1,132 of record JBBJLR010132170.1, on the reverse strand, counting down.
AAGTGTGAATCCCTCAGTGGCTTGCTCTCCCACTTGCCCAATCGCCAATCTCCCAATCCTCACACTTCGCAGCTCATCCTGGCATTTATGAAACTTAGAGCTCATGAGGAGATGCTTTTGTTGGCCAGATATAAAGACAGACATTGAGGCATTTGTTAGTTCTTGTGCAACCTACCAGAAGAACAAAGAATCAAACTGCATGCTGTCGGTGGTTCTACACCCCTTGCCTTTCCCTGTGGTTAGGGTGTTGTCCTAGGTGGTAGTGGCCTGGTGGGTAGGATACTTGCCTCTGGACCAAGAGGTCATGGATTCGAATCCAACCTTCAGCACCACCACCACTTTGTTCCTGAGCAAGACCTTTAACCCCAAGTCGTTCCAGGGAGGAAATACTGTCATTCTGAAACTAGTGGACCAATCGGCCAACCCCTACCCAAGTGTCCCAGATTACCTACTGCCACCTCAATGGTGCCTCTGTCAACATCTCCTTTGACTACCACCCTCAGCATAGATGGAGAGACTCAACCAGGGTCTGGCCACATCAAAGTCCTTCTTCTAGTCCTCTCAGCTAACATAGGTGGAGTATGCCAGGAGCACCTTTCATCATTCTGCCATCCCGATATCTTAAAGGGTCTCAGGATTTAAGATTAGTGTTTCTAAGTGCAATTTAATAAGAGCATAAGACTAGAACAGCAGAACTTGCTCTAATTAAAGGCAAACCCGATTCTACTGAATAAAAATCATTAGGCCTTCAATTATACAGAGACTTCAGCAGTAAATAGGATTTGTAACCCTCTCTATTTCTCTCTCAGGACTTACTATCAGTAACGGTGAGCGGTGGCGTCAGCTCCGTAGGTTTACACTCACCACCCTGAGAGATTTTGGGATGGGGCGCAAGAGGATGGAGAGCTGGATACAGGAGGAGAGCAGACACCTGCTGGAATCTTTCAGAGAAACTAAGTGTGAGAATTTATTTCAAACGGACTACAGGCATACAGTGGATATAAAAATTCTACACACCCCTGTGAAAATGTCAGGTGTCTGCAGTGGAAAAAATTAGAACTTTTTCCACCTTTAATGTGACCCATGAACTGTACAACTCAATAGAAAAACAAACTGAAATCTTCAAGGTAGA
>JBBJLR010132160.1:0-17377 GCA_037577145.1 Brachypetersius gabonensis | reverse complement strand
TTTACAGAAATATTTGAACTTCAGCTGTGACTGTGTTAAAGAGAACACTGCGGTTAAAAATTCCCTTATTTGTTTACGGTCTTTTTTTTTTTTTACAGTGTTATTCAACTTTTGCCGTTAATAAATATAAATCTGCACAAAGCAAACATATTTGTTGATAAGTATTAAAAAAATGTTGATAAGAGTATTAAAAACAGTATATTTAGTACAGACTTAAAGACGCGATTAATCGCGAGTAAACTATGGCAAACATGAGATTAATCACGATTAAATATTTTAATCTGACAGCCCTAATGTATATACTCACATACATACAAAACACGCAGTAATCCCCCAGTTTTACGTGGATCAAAACTTGCGGATCCAGTCACACGTGGATTTTTTTATGAGAACCAAACTCATCGTTTTACGCAGAAATTCCTACAACAACCAAACATAGCATTTTACTACTAAATTATTAAGAATAAATTACTAATTTTGTAACATAAATAAGACGGATGAACTGAAAATGCAGAGACACTTGGACAAAAACCGAAACCAAAACACTGAAAGAAATAATTATTATTAATGTATCAAAAGAATAAATCTGCTACAACACTATGAAAATATTTATTTAGCATTCAAACAATGCACAATATAAAATAAAATTGGCCCCACTCATGAATAGCCTAAAACTAAGATGAAATATAATATAATTAAATATCTTCTCTCATAAAACAAGTATTCAAGTAAATTATAATATTCTGATCGAAGTGCATGAACACAGTGCATTCAGAACAAGTGCTTTAAAACTGTTGAAAGATGGAACAACATTTTCTGAAGACCTAAAATAAAGTGTATTAAAACAAAGACAGGCACAGCCTATATATTAACTGTAGTTGCTGGTAAATGCTGTTGCCTTTTCAAAAACGTCTGCCACAGACAGAGTGGGTGTGCTCAAAGGGTCTCGCCTCTTCTGTGCTCGATCGGGATGTTTTGATTTTATATGATAAATTAATCCCATGTTAGTCCATATCAGTACTTCTACTGATGGGTAATTATAATTTCAGTTTAATGTTTGATTTTGGTTTAATCATCAGCTACCTTTTTAACACCATCTTTGCTTTTTGGTTTAGTTTTTTCTTTCATAATGACCTTTTACTTTATAGTGCAGATGAACTCAGGCTCTTTTTTCTTTTGCAGCAGTAAAGGAAGCAGTAGGACCAGACAGTCATAATGTCACATCTCCACAATGCCTGAAACTGATATGTTTAAAGACAATGTGCATAATATATTTTTATTTTAAAGGATCAAGACATGCATGGTCTAATTCGTAAGAATACGTATAACATCTTCTTTGATATAAATTACTTTTCAAAAAGACATAAATGCTGGAAATGGCTACAGGCAGAAACTGAAATGACTTAAAGCTCCAGACAGCAAAAGTTACAATTACATTCAGCCTGTGAGGTGTGTTTTAGTTCATAAGAATATTAATAATACCTTATTTTCTATAAATCACTTTTTTAAACCACACAAATACTGGAAATGGCTAGAGAGAGAAAATGACAGGGCATGAATACACAGATAAGAACCAGCCACTGCAAAAGAAACAAGACTAAAAGATATCAGGGGGAAAAAACAATAAGCAACGATAAAGAAGGCACTAAAGATAAACATGAGCTATTTAATAAGATGTCTCAGAAGAAATAAGAGTGAAAGTCAAAGTTACCTTCAGTATGTGGGGTGTTTGCACACTGCCTGCTCCTCACAATGCACCCTAAATATTAAAACCTAGATGTTACATTTGAGAGAAACATTATCTTCATTTTCCAACGGGAGCTTAAGTTTCAACAAGACTTAGACAAGTAGGTTTTTATTAAAACAGAAGCCTTTTATGTCTGAATTGGTGTGTTAGCTTTAGCTGGTTTCCCACCGACGCGTGTTTGAGTGAACACAAAAAAATCGAGCTGTTCTCGTCCGTCTGTGAATTTCTTCCCCCGGCCCGAGCGAGGTTTGGTCCTGAGGAGCTCCAGCCGCAGCGACGCCCTGTTGAAGATTATTTAACACGTTTTACTAGAAACAATAGCGAAAGGAGGTGTCGAGAGGTGTGAAGAGCTCTCCGTTTGAACGTTGGTCGAGTTGACGGTGAGGATAGTACCGTGAGCATGGCAGAAGTGCCCGGTCCGTCCAGCGAGACGATAACAGAGACGGTGCCGACAGGGGCGCCTCCCCCCCCGCCGCAGCAGGCGAGTACCGCCGCCCTCGCTTGCTCTTCACTCTTGGTCTGTTACTGTTCGCAGTCTTTATTATCAGTCAGACACATTCTGTTCCTTATCCGATCTTGCCTTAAAATGTAGCCTTTACACTTAAGGTGGAACTGCAACATTTACATATATAACATTACCTGAATATGTTTATTATGACTTAAATAGAGGTGTGTGCACCTCGCTGCAGGGATACATACGATTTTTTGTAAAGAGGTTCTCAGTCAGCATTAACAGAGACAATAATTAAAATATTCATTCCTAAAAGTGTCTAAGTGCCTTGCATTCAGTTCTTAATCCAATCTTGCCTTAGTGACCTATAAAAGGCCACCTATTTTAAATTTAAATTCAAGGTTGAATTTAGGATGGATCTGCAACACTTTTCTTGTGACCATCAGTTAACTATTTTAACAAGATCTTTGCTTTTTGCTTTTGTTCTTATGTAATTCCTCCATAATTTGCATTTTACCATAGAACAGAGAGCAGAGGCACTCTGTCAACCCACCAAGCTCCATCTTTATCTTTTCCTAATTATTTGAAGCCTTTTTCTTTTGCAGCTTGCTCATCCAGCGTTTCTACATTCACTGAATTTGCAGCTGTTATGGAAGCAGTAGCTGAAAATGGCAGGTTAAAAGAAGACGTGACGTGCTTGTGTTTTAAAGATTCAAGAGCCGTGGTCTAGTAACACCTCCTTTTATATAAATCACTTTTCAAAAGCACAGAAACACTGGAAATGTATACAGAAAGAAATGAAATGGCTTAAACATATAGACTGCAAAAGAAAAAGGTCTAAAATATTAGGTAAAAGGAAAAAGACAATTATTAAGGTGATATTTAAACAAATCATGGGCTATTTAAGAAGCTCTTCCAGAGCAAAGCAGAGGGAGATTAGGTGGTTATCGCCACCCTCTTTTTCACCACCATCAGGAATCTAACTTCATCTGCGTGCTTTTCTTGTGGTTTCGCTCTTATTCTGTTACTGTGCATTAAAGAAACAGCCTAGCCTTTAGTATCACTTTGGTTATGAAACCACACTCATTCAGTTCTTGCCTTGAAAATGCACATAAGAGCCTCTTGTTGTCTGGTGCCTCTCTTCATTAACAGATTAGATTCCATGGACAGTTTTGCTGTCTCATTCCACCCCACTGTGGAAAACCAACCATGTCTCATTTCAGAAGGTTAAATAAACATTTATTTAGAACCAGAAAATGATGCTATTTAAGGCCAGGCTGTTTCGTTAAGGCCAGTAAGGGAAGTCACAAGAATAGCATGTTGGTGAAGTAAATCGTTGTTGTTTATTTAATCTTCTTAAATGAGACACAGAGCCAGTATTGCCTGCCTGGCTTCCACAGTGGGTGGAATTAGACAGCAAAATTGTTCATAGAAAGTCATCTGCTGTTATGTAGAGGCAACAACAGGCTCATATGTGCATTTTAAGGGAAGAACTGAATGCATGTTGTTTCATAACTGATGTGGGCCTGGTTTACTGCTGGATAGAACAGTATCATAGTGATGCATTTCTCTTTGTTGGCTGTTTTTCGCCTTCTTGAACTGAAGCTAGATGCACTTTCAGATGTTTCTGCTGACATATGACTTTGCCTGAAACTGGCATTGCATGGGCTGATGTTTGTGGACACCTCATCCAGCATTTGATAGACGCTCTTATTGTAAAATCACGGGTGTCAATCTCACTTTTTACCTCATAACAGTCTCTGTTCTTTAGGAAAGGTGTAAACCATTTGCTCTGAGGATCTGGTGCATTTGGCTGTGAGTGTTTGAGGTCAGGTACTGATGTTTGATTAAATTTAGCTCCGGACCACAAACTGTGCTCCAGCTCATCTCAAAAGTGCTGGGTGGAGTTCCATCACTGCACTGTTCCACAGCCCAGTTCTGGGGGCTTTAGACCCCTCTAGCCAAGGCCTTGTACTGACCATAGGCTCATCTGGGGCAGCTCCAGTGTCCCATTCTATTAACAGTGGATTTCACATTTTGTGTGTGTTTGTGTGTTTGTGTGTTTGTGTGTTTGTGTGTTTGTGTTTGTGTGTGTGTGTGTGTGTGTGTGTGTGTGTGTGTGTGTGTGTGCGCATTTTAACACCTGTATCAGCTATCGGTGCACATTAAAATAGCTGAACTGACTAATTAAATGAGCCATCAGGATCCGTTTGGTACCTCTACCAAAGGTAACCACAGCTAGATGGTTTTAAATCAGGAATTGCTGAGAACAAAGCACTCCTTTAAAACGAAGTGCAGAATACGACATGTCTGTGGTTCATGACTCAGTACGTTAGATTTTGGATTTAATTTAACTTTCCTCTCATGGCTCATGTTGTTGCATGTTCAAAAATGAGTTATTTTCACAAGAAAACATGTCAAACAGTCCATCAAAATCAAATTTAAACAATTACAAGCGAAGGGTTAAGGGTTAAGAGAGTGTTTAAATGAGACGAGAGAGGAGTTTATAATGGCACTATGAAGGGAGGGGGCAACAACAGCAAAACCCCCTTCACCAACTGATGGTGTGTTCAGCATTAGGGCTTTACTATATGCAGGACATTTGCTTCGCTCGTCTTCAGTGTGTTCCAGTTCATCCACGAATAGCCTCTATCAGATCCGCCATAGTTTGTCAGTGTGTGCAGACCTCCTCCCACACCTGGTCTGTTTATGTGGGCGGCTGTATTTCAACGCTTTTGCAGTAACGGGGCCTGAATGCCAGTTGTAGACAGCTTAGATTTCTACGGTCTTTGCTTTTCGAGCCTTGATTTGACTCCCTTGAGCTCTGTATGTGGCATAGTGTGATAAGATATAATGAATGGGCTGCTCACGTCATAAAAAAAGAAAGTGCTGGCTCAAATACAGGCTCTTAAAAATTAAAGATAATAGAGCAGCAGCAGCATAATTTGATTAAGTATTGGTTTAATGGTCTCATGACAGGGCTGAATGTGGCCTAATTCTTTTCCTCAGCTTGACTTTTCATCGTCAGGTGTGTAATGCAAAGCCAGTCTATCAGGTTCATGCAATAAAAAGGTAATCTTGAACTGCAGCCCTTGTTTTCCCATGTTAGCAACCAAACTGGCTTGATTGCCGTGTGCCTTGGCTGTTTTCGTTGCTGGGATAAGAAGCTGAGTAAAAACAGGGCTGCTGTCATCATATACTGTGTTTGTGTTTGGTTCCGTCTCATTTCCAATGTGAAACACCTCACCACTTTTCTAACTGAGGAGGCTCTTGGAAACCGACAAGCTAAAGGTACAAAATTTACTCCCACACTATTTTTTTCACCTCATTTTACCGCAAATACCTGAAGTGTAACTTAATTTTCTGTTCCATGTTTGACACATACGTTGGATACCAACAGTAATGTCATCAGTTTATTTATAAAGGCATATTAAAGAAGTTAATTCAAAGTGCTGTGGGCATTAAAAAGGAAACAAGCTTTAAAAACATTACTGATGTCTGAAGTTTACATTACTGATGTTTAAAAAGATTATTGGGTGTCCTGGCCGACCCCTGGCTACCCCTGAAATCTGATTGGCCACCCTGAGTGCCTATTCAAATTTCCTTTTGCGTAATTAGCCGATTAAAGGGTTTTGTCTCATTCATCTGGGAGAATCGGCAAAAACTGTAACTTGACTGTGAAGTTCCTTCACATGCATTTGTTTCTAGGAACCCGAAAGTGATTGACCAGCCCATTAAAACCTTGTCACACCAAAGTACTCTGTGATTTTTTTTTACCCTTTGTGCACTAATTTTCACCCCTAAACACTGGGTTGTTTAGAGGAGTCATAGTCAAAGTAATGCTTCTCCACTGTTTTCTGTTTTCTAATCTTTTTTTAACAATAGACTTCTCACAACCCAAGTTATCCAATGATCCAATGCTAATGACAAACCCCTCCACGTTTATAGAATCTCATGGAAACCTGGTAGGCAGGGGGCTTACAGTGGCTTCTGTCGTATAAATGTTTCGTTTGTGTTATTACTCATTAGTACATGGAAATGACAATCAGTGGTAACTGACTGTACTTACATGTGTTGCGAATAGAGATTAGGTTAAAGGTGTGGGAGTACAGGGGGTCCTCGGGTTAGGAGAGTATTGACAAACGATGTTTCAAGTTTACACTGCCCACTCCCACTCGACTTTCACCGTTAGCCACGTACTTACGGACTACGTGGGTGAACTAGTTTGGTTACGCGCAGCAGAAGAATGTGCAGTAAGGCGGCGTGTGAGTTTCTGTGACTTAGTTGTGTTTTTATCATCGTACAGCTGTGTTTGGATCGGTAAGTGAATGATCTACGGGGTGTTACGACCAAAAATGCGAGTTACATCACTGTCGACGGAACGGATCTGTGTTGTAACTCGAAGACCCGCCGTGTTCAGCTTAAACTTGCTGGATCAGGTTTGTTAGAGCCAGAGCAAAAGAAATTCTTGATTATGACACGTTAAAAAGTAGACAGGACAACTGTTGGGATTTGCTGTCTTTAAGTCTTGCCTTCATACGGTACATCCCAGTATGATATTTCTGTTTGTTGCTGTGTGGTTAGTTGTCTATTGGATTTTTAAATTGATCTTTTCTGTTCCACAGGAGGGGAGAAGCCTGACCATCAAGCTTCGAAAGAGGAAGACTGAGAAGAAGGTTGAATGGTCCAGTGACACGGTGGACAACGAGCACTTGGGGAGGAGGTCCTCAAAGTGTAAGTATGATGTTATGCATCACATTTCTGTAGGTACTGCATTCATTAAATGTTATTTAATAGAAAAATTGGATGTACACAGTTTTCCTGTCACCCTGACTAAAGTTTGCTTTCCTAGTTTTGCTCTGGAGCTATAAGTCTAATGCAACGAACACATAATGTAAGCTTATAGCCCAGTGGTTCCCAACCTGGGGTCCGGGCCCCCCTTAGGGGGGCGCTAGAGATTGCAGGGGGTGCGCACAATTCTGTCTGCACAGTGTTTGATTGTGTATAAGAGTATAAGAACAAAAACGTACTGCTGTTTATTTTTTGCAAATAAATGTTTAAAGGTTTATATTTAATCTTTTTGTGCGTCTATGTGGGTTGGGGTTGGGGGGGGGCTAGCTTGTCTTGGACACAGGCAAGGGGGGCTTCAAGGAAAAAAGGTTGGGAGCCACTGTTATAGCCCATCAGCGGCTTACTTATGTGATTTCTGACTGTATACTTCAACCTTACTGCCCTGAATCTCCTGTCAGTGTTAAAATGTAACTTCCTGAGAAAGAGCAGTGGTTGAAGTCCCTTTTTACAAATCCCTAATAAAGGTCTGGGTTGGTTGATTAGATGATAAGATCAATAGCTTTAGAAAAGGGCAAAAGTCACATTTGACTGAATTTCATAGAAGGCACTGCATCCTGTCATAGTAAATGTAATTTTATAAAGTGGGCACTTTAACAGCGAATGCATTTATCAACATTACTGAGTTGCTTATTAGTTATTATTGGCCCTTTGGCTCTATTTGTTGCTGTTTCTGTTGAAACTAGAGATGCTTGGGACATGAATTTGGTCAGTTCTGAATTCTTTACAACCAAGTTGGCGAATGACCAAGAGCCTATTTTAAACCCAAAGCTCACACTATGTTCTAAATGAACAGATAAAATGAATTGGCACATTTCCAGTGCTTTCTGGCTTTCTTAGCTAAAATGAGTAAAACATGAGTAACATTATTTATGGTTTAATATTTCAAACAGGAATGTAAAATTTCATTTGTAAATGAAAAATGAGACCTTTTAAAAAGAACACAAATCAAAAAAAGGAGATTGGCTAATTTACCAAGATTGTATGTTTTAATTTTGCTGATGTTTAATCTCACATTCACTAAGGTTAAAAGATCCTCATGATGATCTTTGGGAGCAAGCTATCAAGATTTTTGATCTGAATGTTTATTTAGGTGGCTGGAAAATGGAGCAAGCGTGTCATGAAACATATCTATAGAAATGGACTAAAGTATGTTGCATAGCATAGTGGTATTCATATTAACAGCTGAATTTTGTCTCTACTTTTTGTCCATTTTTATAGGTAACAGTATATTATACACTGCGAGTCTCTTTTAAATCAGAAAAGTCTTTTAAAGTCTGGCTTGGGGGAGGAGAAGGAATGACTTGAAAGTGCAATTTTGAGCTGCACTGAGTCAAAATTAGAAATGCTTTAGATGTAAAGGCTCTGCAGCACTTTCTCATCTTCACATCGTGTCCCGTCTCGTTTATCAGGTTGTTGCGTTTACGAGAAGCCCCGGCAGTTTGGCGAATCCTCCACGGAGAGCGAAGGAGAGGAGGAAGAAGGCTGCGGCAGCGCACACTGCATTCTGGGACACGGAAGAGGTCATGGACAGAGAGGGAGCGGCGGGGCCACAGCACCCCCCAGCTCCGGGGGTACAAACCCTCACTAGTCATGAGTGAGAGGGAAATGATTTGGTGGCAAAAAGGAAAGGGCAGGGTGGACAGACACGTTCATAACTTTACATCAAACCACTCACATTGAATTCCGTCACGGCATTGCAGTGTTTCACATAGCAGTTTGATAAAGAGCAGATGCTTCTAGGTAAATGCAGGACGACACTTTTGTTTAGTTTTTTTTCTGCTGTCTGTTAACAATGTGACTAGAGGAAAGAGTTCATGCCATCTGAATGCTGTGGAAGCTTTGGGTTCGTTGTACATAGGACAGTTGATTTTATTTTTTGTTTTTTTTTTGTAAAACGTTCTTTATTTATTTGTTTTACACATTCAGATCACACTGATTCTTTCTCCTCCCACAGTTTCTTCTTTTAAAGCAAGTAAAAAGGATCGAGAGTGATTGTGTAGTGTAGTGGCATGTCTCAGTAAACCTTTTGCAACATCTGGATGCCAAGCTAGTGCCTCTGAAGACAGAAACATAGTAGGGCTACACGATATGGACAAAATATCACATAGCGGTCAAATTGCTTGAAGCAGTGGTTAGAGTCTGGTACACTGAAAAGACCCTCATGAGGTTTAAAAATGGGATTTGTGAACTGGATTTTTTTTTTATTTTTATCATCAGCATTGAACCATCAGGCCAGCAATTTCATACCAACATTTAAGGACATGTTTTATACTCCAGAAGAGCAGAGCAATTATTCTGTTCTAATATTCATATCCCTGCATTTGCAACTCTAGAAAAGTTATTGTTCTATTCATCTGTAATAAGGATGCAGGTATATTTAGTCCCAATTTGATGCATTGTAAGAATATGGTTATATATTGAGTTAAAGTAATTGCATTGAAATTGTAATTGCAGTAGTAGTTTGAAAAATCATAGATATTTTCCCCAACTAATTCCCATATCTTTGCATCCGTACCAAAATGATTTGCCCTTGTTGAATCAAAACACCCACCCAAATTAAACATCTGGATTGTCTGTGATTGGTCAGGGTGCAAAGGGCTAATTTGCATATTCCTGCCTTTTGCTATGTCAGTATTGTACAGGCCAGTGTCGTAATAATGAGTCATAGGAAATATATTCTGCTGCCCTTGGTTGTAATCCCCATAAAAGAAGGAAAGGAACCTCTGATAAAGCAACATATTGATTCCTGTTCAAAATAGTATTAATGTTGGGGTAAAAATGGCAGAAATGACTATTTAAGCTTGTAAAGATATAATGCAGTGCTTTTTCATGATTCTTGCGATGATATTATTGATTTTACTGAGTGTGTATGAAAACGTTTTCACTTGGGATTCACATGGTGAAAAGTAAACGGAGCTGTAAGGAGACTTTCACCCGCCCTAATGTGAGCACAGTGATATTTTTTGTTTCCCCATTTGTCATCTTGTTGAATAGCGATGCCACTGATTCTGTTCTTCTTTGACAATCAGAGTATAATCACGAGACAAGCGATAATTAAATGCACCGCGCATGTACACACAACAAGCAGGAGGCTTCACCATGGAAACTGTTTCAAGAGAAGAAGCAGAGCTAAAAGGGACTGAAAATGCATCTTTTTTGCGATGGATTAAAATTATAATGTACTCCGTGAAAGATCTGATAGAGTGAAGGGTAAAAAGAGCATGAACATGAAGACAACAGGCGAATGTCGGTTTAAAGTGAAAAATAAACTGATTACAAAAGAAGGGTCTCTGAATTCAGTGGGGTTGAGAAGTAAGAATTTGGTTGATAATCCTTCTAGCTCTCTTCTTCTCAGGGGCTTTGACAGAAGACCAAAACATCCACCCTGTATTGTGCACTGTATTAGAAATGGGTTTAATGAAAACCACAGCACATGGTTGATTACCACAGACGGTGGTTTTGAGTGTCTTCAGATACTTAATAAAATTGTGTACAGGCAGTGGAGCAGCTGCACGTCGGCTTCTACTATAGGTGTTTTTCAAGTCTGTGAGTTTTTAGGGTTTTTTTTTTAAGTATGTGGAAATACACTTGAAGTCTTCTGTGGTAATTGTCCATGCTATAAATGCAGTACTACACAAAAGTCTTAGGCTTCTGTACAAACTGTTTGAAGCCAATTATCTGAGCAGGGAGGGACTTTTATACCTGCAGATACTGTAATAATAAATGCAAACAAACAAGAAAGCATTAAATAATATCAGGATTTGTTTTGTTTGTATAAAGTACATGAAGTTTTGTGAGCTGGTGAGGAGGACACAGGTTCGGGTCCCGATTTCACCTCGTTGCCTAAAGCCTTTAAATGGATTTGTGAAACTCCATCAGTTGATTAAATTTGATGAGAACTATAACGTCATACCGGGCTTCCATAAGGAGAGGTCTGGGAATGATGGCCTAGTGGTTAGGATGTTGCCCCAGAAGGTTGTGGGTTTGAATCCCAGGACTGCTAGTGGCACCACTGAGGTTCCCTCGAGCAAGATAGCGCCCCCACACCCTGCTCCCTGGGCGCTGTGTTCCTGGTTGCCTGCTGCTTCACTTGGTGGATGGGTTAAATACAGAGAAGAATCTAACACTGTGCTGTGGTGTGTTCACGTCTGACAAACGGACACTTTACAGCAACATCAAATCGTTGACTATTAGTATGACTTCTAATAGTAGCTTTATAAAACATACTGCTCAGCTACGCTGGTTGTAAATATTTCCGCAGGTGCCTAAGACTTTTGCACAGTACTGTATGAAATAAATGGGTATGTGGTGGAAGTATGCCTTTAAAGTTGAGCCCCAGTCACAGTTGGTGTTAAAACTTGTACATACATATAAAGGACATGGACTACTCGCATTTATTTTTCACTTATGGATTCACACTTGTGTTGTAAGCCATACACCCCAGAACATCAGCATCCATAGTGGACCATGCAGTGAGTGGAAAACAAGGTGCCCATGGTATCGCAGAGAGCTCCCTCCCCTCCCAGGGATCTGCAGGAATAAAATGGGGGGATATTGTTCTGAATATGAATGTGTTCTGGTTTAGCAGTGTACAGTGTAGACTGAGCTTAAAAGGAAGACTTGAGAGATGGTGGAGGGCCTGAACAGAGGGTGAACAACACAATAAGCTTCCTCTGAGGTTGTCAAACTGTTTACAGGTCATTCCCGCATGGGATTTTGTATGCCACCATTTTCTACTACGAGATCAGAGGCTTCCTGTAATGTGACTGCACTTGTATGTACATAGCAAAAGTAATGACAGAGTGGGTTTAACACGAATAAATAATCAAGTCCAAGCTGCTGTGTTTCGTCTAATGTGCCTGTGATTTGAGCAATGGGGTGCTGGAGGGAGTGTGAAAATTGTGATGGCTGTGAGCGCCAGCACATCATAACACAGCCTTGAGTGTTTTCTTGCTTTTATACAACACTAACCAAAAAAAAAAAGAAAAAAATCTTGTCTTAAATGTGCTTTAACATTGAGCCCTTCTGACTAAAAGTAGAATAGTATATGCTTCTATGTCCAACCTTTTAAGAATATTTTTGACCATTTTTTTTAAGACTGTAGCTTCATTCAGTCGGTCTGTAGTGCTTTGTAGCACTACTTGTTTGTTGTTTTGTATTCTGGTGAACTAATTTCTTCTTTAATGTTTGATTAGTTGTTTCTCCGTCACAGCTGCACACCGAGAAGTTTACCTGAGGGTGAGAACTGGTCAGGATTTGATACAGACCTGTGATTTCACTCTTCTGACCAAATGACTCAGAAACCCATATTGATCCCAGAATAAAATTGGGCCCGCAATGTGAAATTTGATCTTGATTAGGTTATCTAAGGTGATTGTTTTCAGTTTTGTATGCTAAAGTAGGAAACTTCTACTGGTCAGCTTAATGGCATTTAGCACACACTTTTATCTAAAGCGACTTGGGGTTAAGGGTCTTGCTCAGGAACCCAGTGGTGGTCTGCTGATAGTAGGATTCGAACCCTTGCCCTCTTGGTCCAGAGGCGAGTATCCTACCCAGTAGACCACCACCACATGTGACGAGTCCTTATGTCGCAATTACTGCTTGCCCAATGAGAAGAGGTGGACAGAACTATCCAAATATCAACAATATCTATACCAACTGCTATCGGATTAATACTTAACCGCACTCATAACACACACACGTAGGCTGCAGTGAGCAAGAGAAGCATCATGTGTAGATATTAAAGGTTCCTTATATTTTGGAATATAATATTTCAGTCGTGTCTAGGGCTGAAAGTAGTTTACATTCTTACTGGCTCTTCGATCAAAACCTTGACCACTTCATATCGTTCACCTTGGCTTAACCATGGCTTTATGTATCCTTAAAAAAAACCAAACAATTTTTAATACTCGTGGAGTAGAAAGAAATAGCAAAGACTCGACATTATATCTGTATAGCAAAAGATTTGTCTGCAGCATGCTGGCGATGAGTAATGAGAGGCAGTTTGGCTCCAGTTCAGAAGCAATTGAGAAGGATATAACATGTTCAAGTGTACTGAGCACACTGATGGTGCACTAAGTGAACAAAAGTATCGGGACACCTGACCATCACACCAACAGGGACGTTAATGACATGCATAGACTTGAATGTAGAGTTGGCCCCCCTTTGCATCTATAACAGCTTCCACTATTGGAAGGCTTTCCATAAGATTTTGGAGTTTCTCTGGGAATTTATGAGGTCAGACACTGATGTGGAATGAGGAGGTCTGGCTCACAATCTCCATTCCAGCTCATCTCCAAAGGTGCTGGATGGGGTTGAGGTCAGGGCTTTATGCTGGACAGTCAAGTTCTTTCACACTGATCTACTCCAGCCATGTCTTTATGGAGCTCGCTTTGTGCACTGGGACACAGTCATGCTTGAATAGAAAAGGTTATTCCCCAAACTGGGTCCACAAAGTTGGAAGCATGTCGTTGTCCAGAATAACTTGTGTGCTAAAGCATGAAGATTTTCCTTCACTGGAAGTAATTAAAAGGTGTGTCCCAATACTTTCGTCCATATAGTGTACATTGACCTCATGAATCATGCGCTGGTCTCTCCTAAAGTATTAACTTGGTATCAGATCGACGCCAATTTCTGCAGTATCACCCACAACAACTCGGAGGTAACTGCAAAATTAAGAAAACAAGGAAAACAACAAAAAGCCAAACACTGTACCAAATAAGTTTTTAAATCGTTATTTTTTCTGCCAAAAAAGCAGCAGTTGCTCAGCAATCCTATCATTTCTGAAAAGTTTGTTCAGGTTTTTAATCTCACTGAAATAATAATCTTAAAAGGTATTTTATGTATTCATTTTGTGTGCAGAAAGCAGGTTAACAGTTAGCTGCAGCAGAAAGCCTGTTGTTACCTAGCAACCGGTGATCAAGGGAATGATAGTTGTGTAAACAAGATGTGCTATCTGGTAGACAGCCTCTCAACCAATCAGATTGCAGCATTAAAAATAAGGGTGTTTCAGTATGTAAGGAGTATGTAAGTATTACAGTTGAGCATCCTCAAATATCCACAAACAATGTGATTCAGCTGATCACTAATCAGTCCCTCATAAAGCAGAATGAGGTGCCTGTGTAGGCATTGAACAGACACTGGACTGGAATGGTTGTTGTACTCAACAGATTGTTTATCCCCAGCTGTCCACAAACCAGCCTCACACAGGATGTTTGGCCAGATGGGCCTGAGGTCAGCACTTCTGTTATGAAATAACGAAACACAACACCACCAAGCATAGATGCTCCACAAAAAAAAGATTTATTTCAGCTATCGCAACTATATTCGGCTCAGTGTGCCAGACAGTGACGAAGAAGTTGGTCTTTATGCATAAGGACAGTTTAAAGGCTCACGTGTCCGTTCACTCCCGGAGAGGACACAGCCATCTTCCCAAGCGTTCCTATACCCTTTCATGTGGTTTTAACAGTGATCATGCACTTTTATTACTTTTTTTTTTTTACAAAAGTAAAGATCTTAATGAGTGTTAATTATGCTGTAAGAAAAACAGCTTAATTAACACTCTTTAAAATCTTTTCTTTTGTAAAAAAAAAAAAAAAAAGTCAGGAGATGAGTCACATTTAAACTACTTGAACATTGGAAGTACTGGAGCATTTCCAAATTACTTTCACTGTGATGTTCTTGAATATCATTCCACTACTCATGCAAGATTGGACACTGGTAAGAAGAAGAGAGAAGAGAGCACTTCCAGCCAAGACAGGACATCCAAGCAACAGTGTTTATCTGCGAAACAATAAAAACTGTAGTGGTGTTCAGCATGCGGCTATAGGACAAATCCTCGTTAGCGATTCATTACAAATGTGAGGCACATAGTGAACAAAACAGTACAGAACACAACTGAGACAGTTGGACAGAACAACCATGTGAGATTTAAATAAATGAATGGGACAGTTCATCTCATCCTCGCACACGGAAAATAATGCACAAACCCTAATGACGTCTTCTGAGGATGCATTAACAGGAAACGTAGCAAAGGAACACTTAAAATGTTTAACAAATAAAATAATGACAATAAAATATGGTGAAATATGGCGGATGCTCTGGGCCACAGAGGTGATCACATCCATTCGCTGCCTTCATTAGGCCTAAATCTTTCACGTTCACTTTCTTTAATGGGCCCATCAGTCCTGGGCAATATGTGCAATAAAGTAAAAAACAGAAGAAAATGCTAGAATTGGTATCAGAGAGGGAACAAAATTAGTCTTGTAACAAGTCTAGCCTGAAACAGCACTCACATAGACTGTGTGTGGTCAGGTTGTTTTTCTTCCTGGGCGGTATAGAGAGGTATTTTAGTAGTTTGAGCATGACAGGCTACTTTTAGAAGCTCATAAGCACTGAATTTGCTTGTTTTGTAGCTATTAATGTTTAGTGAGACAATAAGTATCGGCCAGTTCAGTACCAGTGTTGTGCCATCTCTAACGGTAATGCAGGTCCCCTCCTTGGCCCTTAACATTAGTTAAAATAGATAAAAACAAATAAGAAGTACATTTCCCTTATTTGAAAGGCATTTTCTGTCTGGTTGGTGTTAATGTAGCATAAAGTTCCCTTTAGTGTAAAGTTCAGAGAGAAAGAGCAAAACAAAACATCCCATCAAAAAGAGCAGCGTCAGTGTGTGACGTACTCAGGAGTCGGGAGTGTCATCAATTTTAAGAGTGCTAATTTAAATAGCATCTGATACTAACATTGATACATTTGCAAAACATTGTGCACCCAGAACTCGGGTCAACAGACCTCAAAGTACCCTTAAGAGAAGACTCCATGAGCTGTGTAAATACAGTCAGAAAGCTAGAGGTGGGCAGAATGATGATACTAGATCATTATCATGATACATGATGTGATTTACTAAGCATATGGTGGATAAAACTGACCATCTGAACATCAGGTGTGAGATATGGTGAATAAAAATACTTGTACCCAGAGAGCTTGATAGTTTTGTAGCACTACTAGTGTGTCAAAATGGTGATATTTGTTATGTTTTGTGAAAATGTCTAAATATTGTGATACATTTTTTCCCTTACTGCCCACCCCTACAAAAAGCACAGAGCATACCTTCACTATAAAGCAGCGGTCACCAATTTTGTCCAATTTCTGTCCAAAAGGATCAGTTTGGCTGCAGGTTTGTACTAAAATCAAGCATAAGCTCACTGAGCTCCTGCTTGGCGGGAATGAAGACTTGCAGCCACACCGGCCCTTTGAGGAGAAGACTGGTGAGCCCTGCTAAAGACACATAGTTAAAAGGTACAAAAACAAATACTGTAAATGGAGTGTAGTAAAGGTTTGACTCAGGCAACGTTGCAGTCAATAGAACACATCTAAAAGTTAAATAGCTGGTGGTAACAGGAAACCCTTTAGATGCACTAATCCTCATTCAGGCAAGATCATCTCCTAAATCTTCTTCTAAAAGGATCAAATCCAAAAGTTCTGTAAAGTCCCATAGAAGTGTTTTGGGGAAATGATCTGGAAAATGTTGTGTCAGGCCGTATCTCTCTATTCCACCCATTCTGAAGAGCATCTTTTCAGTCCATGGGGTGAAGGTTGACCTCAGACTGGCAGAAATGCTGGGGAAAGATTCAAAAGGTCCATCTTCTGGCCCGTTTTCTTTTAGTGTTTCATACAAAATTTATTAGCATTGCAGAGAAAGGATGGGATGTCGGTCGTTTCTGTAGTTAATGTAGAAATGAAACAGGGAATAAGGATTGTTGGTAAGGTTAAAGTCCTCTTCAGATGCCCAGTGACATCTTAACTTCTTAAATCAGTCACATTTGGCTCATTCACTGACCCAACTTAGTTCAAACAGTCAGCTATATCACAGCTAGGCACGGGACTCCTCACAAAGACAGCCTGTGGAAACAAACAGAATATGTTACACAACAGGCAAAAAAAGGGTCAACCAGTTTAACCAATCAGAACTATCAGAAAATATGTTGGGACTGCTCCTAAATATACACTGTACTGGAATTTATGCATTATTAAAATCATCAAGATGTAAACAAAGGTCATTGACTCGTTTCACTTGAATGGAGCACTGTGGAAAACCTCACAGAGTCAAAATTGTTTACAGTGGTGGTGATAGGAATACAAGGCCTGATGTCTGAGACACTGTTTTGATAGTTTTGCGATTTTAATATATATATAAGTTTGTCCAATGACAAACAAATGAAAAGTCTCAGAACAGTTGACTTTTCATTTGAATCTGTGGACAGGTGTCTTTTATACAGGTGACTAGTTAAGACAGGTGTCTTTAATGAGGGTGACTAATTGAGTAGGAG
>JBBJLR010132151.1:0-36059 GCA_037577145.1 Brachypetersius gabonensis | reverse complement strand
GAGAGAGAGAGAGAGAGAGAGAGAGAGAGAGAGAGAGAGAGAGATTTTTTAGTTAAATTTTGACACTGTAAAATACACAGCGCTCCCACTCATACGTCACAGTCAAGGACCCAACATAGTTTCAGGCACCAATCAAGGTTAATTACTGTCACTTGATTGCCGCCGTTTAACCTGCATCATTCGACTTCAATCACTCATGCACACATGTGACTGTCACACACTCTGGAGGACACAGACAGGTGACATGCATACAGCAGAATATTTACTACTGTAAAGGGGAAAAAATCATAAGAGCTTCTATTAATTATGACATCTCATGCAAATGTATTGTTTGAACAGTACTGGTATGGCTTTTTGTATCCTTTTCTATGACCATACAGCCTTCACAACTCCCTCTTTTAGGTACGTAAAAAGGCCTTTTAAACTGCCTCATCTGTACTGTAGTGTGTAGTGTGTTATGTGTAATGTATGTTTATGTATTATTGTCCCACTCAAATGATGAAGAATTTCTTTGCATAAGATCAATAAAATACTACAGGACTGCAAGACAAACCAAACTTGGTTTACTCAGATACACTGAAAAACAATTCTTTCAGCATTCCTGACCATTTCCTCATCAGAGGAGCGGAGAATGAAAGTGGGGGGGGGGGGGAACAGACATGTGTAATTCTGCAATTTATGAAAGAGCAATAAAAAAAGAAGAATTCCATTTGGTTCAAATGCAATATTGAGCTAGTTTCCGGTGCAAAGATTACAAAGCCCAAAGTAACGCACACCCCGAATGACTTTTCCCATTTCACATGGACAGAGCAAACAACTATAGCACAGACCAAACCATGTGGGCAATTTTGAATTAGTGTGCATGCATGTCAGTGTGTGATTCAGTGTGGAGAATACTGCTGCTGAACAAGCAAATACCTCAAATAATTCTGAGAAATCGTTTTTTTTGTTCCTCAAGAACGATTAATGGAAATGATAAGCATCTGGGCCATGAAGACAAAGGGTGCCAAAAGGGGTTCTTTGCAACAATCCAACAGATGATCCACTTTTGGTTTCAGCGTTTAAATGGGTGTTTCTTTATAGCACCATCTTTGTACATGTTATACATTACTGTGAATAACTTTTTTTTTTTAAGTTAAAAGAATCTAGTGATGTAAAGGATATATTCCAAAGGAGATCCTAGAACTGTACGTCCAAACCAAGAACCACTGAGGACTCTCTGATATCTGAGTGGAATGAAAGAACGACACTCATGCATTCTGTGAGAGATAAGAATGATCTCAGGAGTAAAGCATACCTACACAGGCCAGAGCAGTGTCCATATGATTTACAGGCCCTAAATATTTACTGGATGTTATTAGAAAAACAGAGCACAGTTCATATACACTGAGCTGGGGGCTCCAACAAGTTAGGGCAGCAAAGAACGCGGATCAGAAGACATGATGATGTTTAGACATGGGACAAAGAAGTACTGTTTTGAATTGTCTGCTTTCAAATGCTCAAAATGAGCCAGGGTTGTATAGGTAGCCTTGCATGTGTCAGGCAAGTGAAACAGTCAAAGTCACAGACAGTCTGTGTCAGACACCACAAGCCCACACATGTATAAAAAAAGCATTTTCTGACAAGTGCAACCATTTCAGTGGGTTTCCCTCACAGCAACAACAATTATCCAAGCACACGAGTATTTTGCCAGGATTTTGCCTGATGATCCACACAGCATCAGGTTCATAGAACAGTAAAACAGATTTATATTTACAAATAATGAGTCAGGGAGCAAAGTGCAGAACTGCAAAATTAAATTAACAGACCGAATCATAAAACAGAGTGGAAACAGAAAGATCAGATATGGAACACTGAATAATAATTGCCTGTAATGTTGGAAAAAAATACAGCTAGAATAGAACAGGTGTGTCCTAATACTTGTGTCCATATAGAGAGTGTGTGTGTATATACTGTTTGCATAAAGGAATAAAACCACAACAAATGACAGATATTGCAACAAAACAATGCAAGATGCCACAAGCAAATCAGCCTTGATTGAAAATCTATTAAGATTTTGTTGGGTTTTGTTGGGAAATGCAGAGTAAAAATCCAACCACCATGGATGGTATGTGGAAAGCACTGAAGAATGTGTGGGCAGCTGTTTCACAAGAGAAGCTTTAAGCATTTCTTTTTAGTGTTTCAGTACATCTTGTTTTGAAGACACCTTGCACTTAAGGTTAAAGTTTACACATTATATATCTATATCTATACTGATAGACAGACAGACGGACAGACGGACGGACAAATGGACAGACGGACAGACAGACAGACGGACAGACGGACGGACAGATAGAACAGAAAAAAATTATGCACAGTTGCTTTTTATGTCATAAATTGAACAAAGATGAAAAATATTATTGTGGCACTGTGAAAAAGTTTGGGCATCCTACATAATCAGTACTTAGTAACACCAGCTCTGGCAGATATCACAGCTTGCAAACCCTTTTTATAGCTAAAAGTCTTTCAATTCTTGTACTTGGGATTTTCCCACAAATGCTGTTTAAATCAGGGAACTGTGATGGGCATCCCAAAACCTGTAGCTTGCATTTTTCACTCCGCCCGTGCAATGTTCCAGTGGCTGCAACACAACCCCAAAGCATGATCGACGCCCCCCATGCTTAACAGTTGGCAAGAAAATCTTTAAATAAGCACAGCAAGAGAGATATTAACTGGAATGTAGTTTTCTATCCTATCCTATTAGCTTCACTAACCCTCTAAACTTCTGTAAACTGCAGCCTGATGCTTAATGCTGCTCATTAAGAGACACTAGCATTGAGAAAGCACTGTTAATCTTTAGCCATTTAGGAGTAAGCCCCATGGAAGACCGTCTCATAGAACACTTGAGTTGGATAAGAGAATTGGATTTAGGAAGTTTTAAGAGGTCTATACTTCTAAGATGACTACACAAGAGAATTATCATAAAACAGACATGTATCTCAGGAAAAGAAGCAGCATTTTTCCACATAGATGCCCTAGTTTTAACAGAACAGCCAAAGATCTTTTACAAGTGGTGGGAGTCAGACATGACACAGCATTGCACAAATCACTGCAGTCATAATTTCTATAGTCATTGTTTGCCTTCAATGACAAAAACAAGCCTAAGATATAGCAACTTCTCAGAACATAGTTAATATTGCCTAGCGATCAGTATAATTGGACAAGCTCCACTAATCCGCTTTATATCCAGTGTGATTATATTTAACTGGTGACAGTGTTTAAGGACATGGAAAAAAAGATCAAACTCCAGGTTATGTCCTCATGTCTAAAGCTATTATGAAAATACGACTGATCAAATATTTGCAGAGATTTGCCCCAGAAGAACACAAAAACAGCACTGACCTTAAAGAGGATTATTTTAAAAATGCATTAATAATGTTGTATGCTACTTTAGAGGCACAGTTTGAGAGCAGATTGAACAAGTTGGTGTTTCTCAAATTGTCTTGTTTTTGAAAGCTGTAGGGTTCTATGGCACTTACCTTGAGATCTACACTGTCCATTTTATCATTTAGCATCATTTATTGCGTTTGTTATGTCATTAACCAATGGTCATGACTCCTACAGAACCAATCGGAAGCCGGTATTATTTGGGTGATGGATTATACTCAGCACTCAATAAAACCAACATTGCACTGGAATGTTTGTGTGCAGGATGCTCTGGAAATACCTATGCGCTGATGGCAGAATGGGGTAAAGGGGGGCAACAAATGATACAGAGAAACAGATGGACTCCAAAGAAGTCCTACAAAGGCCAACACTCAGAGACAGCTTAACAAAGATAAAAAAAAAATGAACAAAAATCATAATGATAATCTTTGCATCTAAACACATGACCTGAAATTTTAACTGAACAAAGCTACGGAAGTGTGTTGATCTAAGGAAGTCAAAGACAAGAAAAAATAAAAACTTCCTGCAGAAATAAATGTGCCTCTAAGCCTAAGCATAAATGCTGCAAAAGGTTCAGCTGTCTTTATGTTTATCGGGGCAGCAAAAAACCATTCACTCACTGCACAAGCTCTGCAGGGTCATCCAAAATAGTGCCATACCGAACCCGAAGTGTGTGTTAACATTTTAATGAAAAGATGTAACTACCTTAAAAAAAAAAAAAAACTCCTGTCAATAAACCCCCACACCCTCCTAATCCCCACCCCAGATGACAAAATAAAATTTTGTTTTGTTTGCATAGCACCCCAGTATCACCAGTACTGGTTTATTTAGGTTCTTTAAGGTAGTACACATTAACAGACAGCTAATCAGCTGCAAAAGTCTTTCCCCCAATAACCTTGGCTCCGTCAATCCAGATACTTATAAATAGTGCACTGGCAACACATACAAGAAATCCATGAAACAAATTAAGTGTCCTTGCGCCTCACAGCACAAGACAACTAACAAAGTGGAATGGTTCTTTTGAAACTCCTATATTTCCATGACAATGAAGAAAAGGCATTTTCAGTGGAAAGGGAATTACAGTCGAATTGAGGATGCAAGAATCACAACAGACTGTTCAAACCTTTAGTTTTCTAAGAGCATATGTAGATACCGCTCAGGATATGAAATGGTCCTAATGGTCTAAATGTTCTTCATTAGGCTGACTTTACTATCAAGCTTGCTGGAAGCGCACAAACACCCAATTTACACTGCTAAAATGGACCTGGCTGTACAACCCTTTCAGAAAATGACACTGATAATCTGCAGGAGATAGAGCTGCTGGCTGTTGGGAAGAGAAATCTTTTTAGAAGGCATATAGTAAGGGTGCAATTATTTCAAAAAATCAAAAAGCAATATTCATCAGTGTTCTGAAACTTAAAACTGCCTTGTCAATATGCCCTCTCAGCATCTTCCAATGCTGGAGACAAAGCTGAAACTGGGGCGATGGGAGGGAGGGGGTGATGCAATGCAACCACACTCAGATGGCTTTTTCTGAAGTCATTATTACTTTGTTAGCGGGCTGGCACAACTAACTCAGTCTGGGCCAAACCAAGCTGTATAGTGTATAATTAGAGCTCTGTAGAATCAAGACTTCTATGTAAGACTGGATTCAGGGACACTTTGCACCTGAATCAAATCTTAGAAAATGAGGAAAAGTATAAAAACACTGCAGTAATCAACACACTCTTCCTGCAATGTGATCAGTTTAATGGCAAAACACTACTAGAAGTCTACTACGTCAAAGGTAATTGCTGCCATTTAAGAGTGAAAAAGATTTTTTTTTTAAAATCAAGTTCTGTAAACACTGCACCATTTCTCTTATGATGTTTTGTCATTTCCTTTAAAATTATACTTTATACAATTCATACAATATTTTTAGTTATAAATGAGAAATTTTGTCAGCAGTTCTTAAAAACTAAGGCTGCATGTGGTCACGGCAAAAATCATCAAACTAAATGTAGTGTGTGTCTTTATGTCAGTACAGTAATGTGGCAAGCTAGCAAAAACAAATTAAGGCAAACGCAATCACTATAAAACTATGATCGCTATTCAAATAATAGATGAAATCCTCCGACATTAACAAAAAAGGTTTAGTCTGGAGTACTTCTTGTTAAAAATGTAACGCAATGTAAAACAGCAGGAGAATATTTACTGACCCTGCACAAACAGTAATTGAATGTGATAGTCACACTAATAACAATGATTATTATAGTTAAACAGAAGGAAAGCAAACTCTCAGTAGGTGACTCACATGCTAAGATATGCATCAATATCCATACAGACAGAAGATAAAAAAAATAAGGCAGGGGATAATTATAAAGTTAGAAATGTGGAAAACAATACATCAAATGAAGGTAAAGCAGTGATATAAAATAAGGCAAAATAATTATTTTATTTTGCCTCCTTTTTATTTTGCCAGATATTGATTCAGATTGGATATGCTTAACTCGTAAGCAGCCTGAGGGTTTTTTTTTTACTATTTTAATTAATGTATTCCTATAACTGCTGCAGTTGAACAATGTACCCATGCATTTTCTGATGAGGATGGGAACAGAGCCAGTGTGAGAGAAATGTTGTTTGAAGGGAACAGCTTAGTAGATGTTTGAATAGACTGTTTATTCAAACATCTACTGAATGAAGAGGTTGAGCTTGTTGGTTGGCAGGCGGTGCCAATATGCCACGGCCATTGACTCTTGGAGAGTCCCAAAGACATTTCTGGTACGCTTTGGTCTTTGCTTTTTAATCGGAAATGGCTCTGGTGCTAAAAACACCTCTGGCAGGACTCAAAACCTTTTGTTTAAAATCAAAAGAGAAAGTCACAGAGACTATGGGCAGAGGTAACTGCGTGCTTGCCTGTGTATGTGTGTGTATAAGACCCCCAGTATTGCCCAGATAGGGGTTATTATGGAGGCAAAAGCCAATACTTAAATATAGCAACAGGGTTCTTCAGCAGAGGGAGCAGGTCTAAATGAGGGAGTGAGAGTGAGTCACACTTAATAAGACAGATAGTACCCCTCTGTCTCCACTCATTTCAAGGAAGACTCTTATCAGTGTGACGACTGAGAGAGAACAGAGTGCTGGGAATGTAATTAATCAGATCGCTCCCACACCTGAACAAGTTCTCACCCATGCAACTCAAGCACAGCTGATATTCAGCACAGGCACACAGATGTGGAGCAACGCATTACACGTGACACGCAAAACAAACCAAGGTCCATTTGAGAAACAGACAACCCATGACATATGTGGCAATATGTCATGGGTTACACTGGTTATAAATGAACTAATAAAGGTTTATTTGACCTTAGAAATGCTTGACTACGGTCAGAAGACACTGTCCTTTCCCTGAACTTACACCATATTATTATGCATCCAATCGATCAAGTCTAATATAAATACGTAAAAAAAATATACACATGCTGAAAATAAAATACAGGAGAAAGGCTATGATGTGAGAGACCAATTTCTCTTAGTGTAGCACAAAGTGTATTATTACAACCTTTATTGTATTATTATTACGTGTATTATTGTATTATATTTTAATATTGATATTTTTTATTAGATTTTGAGATAATGAGGAGACAATGTGATACAATTCTCCCCATGCACTTTTGGGCAGTTTAACTGTGGTTCCAACAGTATAGCTATTTTCTTATGAATGATCTTATTTTGGTTAACTTCTTAATAAAAACAGGAAGGCTCATACACTTTTATCCACTTCATGAATTAGTTTCCCCTGTCTCTTTTAAAAAAAATGCAATGCAGCAAACTAAAGAGTGTCAAAAACGTTGCTGTCACTCATTTGCATCTCTTGCTGTTGGGACAAGATGTTATTCACAGTTATTTTGAGTGGGCTTGTGGCTTAATTGTGGTTGGTTACAGGTTACAGGTAAGTAAGGCAGAATGACAGTGTGCATGATGTTATCTTAGCACTTGTGAACGTGAATCACAGTGCAAAGTCAGAACTAATAATAAACAAATTAGGCCTCTCAGAAAATAAACTGCCTAAAGCTTTAAGACATAAACTAAAATTATACCCAAATGATGTTTATTCTCTGATATTTATTTCTTGCTCATGCATGCACATCAAAAGAAATATTTGCAGATTAGATTACAATTCAATTCGATGAATGGGTACACTGCCTGTTTATCTAGCATCTTCCTCTGGCCCAGTATGACTGCCTGAGGTCAACTCCCCACGGTTTTCCTGACACGGTTGCCCGTCATAAAAGGCATAATGATGATAGAGGTTAAGATGAAGGATGGCTTATGCTGACAGATCTATCCCACCAGCTCCCATAATCATGAAGAATTGAAAAGAAGAGACATTTATAGCTTAAAAGTGAATACATCATCAGTTCAGCCTGTTTATAAGATGTTTTATGATTTCAAATGTACACCACAAAAAAGCACAATATTAAGGCAATTGTATTGATAGTTCAGCATACTTTGAAGCGATATGTAAATCAGATACTAGCTATGATTATTCACAGAAAAATAAGCCCTTAACCTACTATTTACTGTTTTAAAATAGTTTTTGTTTGGGGAAAAAATTGTGAACATTTGTGAAAAAACACAAATTTGTGATGTTGAAAAAAAGAGAGTGTATACAGTAACCCCCGCAGGTTTATGCGGATCGGGAGTCGCGGATTCAGTCACAACACGGATTTTTTAAAAAGCATTAAACTCATCGTTATACGCAGAAATCCCCACAATAACATGGAAACTGCAAAGATCCTCGCCTTCTTTTTTTTTTTTTTGAGAACCGAATTGTATTACCGCCACCAGCCCAGCGGTGGCACAACAACGCGGCTTTTCAATATACACGGGTGCTCTTGGAACGTAACCCCCGCGAAAAGCTGGGGATTACTGTATATTTATATAGTGTAAACCGTAAATACCCACAAAAATGCATGAAAGACTGTATATTGACAAAAATATTTTACTGTTTAGTGATGTTTACTGTATGTATACCAAAACCAATTTTTTGCCTATACCACCCACTACTACGTAATACATTTACACATCAAATATAACTTAAGACTGTAATTAGAAACTGTTACATAATGCTCACATACATGAACATCACTGGACCCCTAGACTTGTAACGCATTAGCCGACTAAAGTTCTTGACAATGAGTATTTACCTGCTGACTGACACTTCACTGAGGGTGGGACTCGGGGTCCTTGATGTAATTTCCATAACTGAGGCATTCTTGTGATTGGCCACTTCCAACGGTGTGGAAACAGGTGTCTGGGTAGGTATCTGGACTGTTGTATGATCAGCTTAAACAAAAAAAAAAAGAGAATAATTCAAAATCATGCATAAAATGACCATTAATTTCATCTTCCAAGCTTTTTCCAAACTTGTAGACAGAGAACACAGCACAAAACATGAACACGATTGGGTTTGTCAGGAAACATAAAGAACACGATGTTCATGTTAATAGCATATTAACAGAATATTTTACTTTACAATCTAAAAGTTTGGAACCTATTGTGTTTAATAAATGTGTCAACATAATAAAAAAAATAATAAAAAATAAATAAAACCGCTGGTTCATTTCAAGGGACATGGCAATTCCTCATCCCTAAATTATCTTGAACTCACCTCATCAGTGAGATTGTCACATTTCAAATGATGTTAGGTATTCTCAATACGAATTTAGATTTAATAAAATTATGGCCTGTGAATACGTACATAGAAACTGCATTTCAAGTCTGAATCAATCATGACGATGTTGGGTGATTCAAAGTCAAATGATGGTGACAATTCATACCAAAGATTTTAGAGAGTTATATAATATTACATTTCTACACTGAACCTTTTTACTGAAAGTGCTGAAATAGTTTGGTCAGAAATCACTTTATCTTCTAATACGCTGACACTGAGATCTTCAGGCGATTTGACACGAATTGCTGTGTGCTTTGACTGAATCGAAAGGATGTCCAAAGTCCATGGAGACAACAAATAACCATTTAAACCAGGCACAAAAACATAGCCATCATAAGTGCCAGTACCGATTTCTACCCTGAAAATTGCTTATTGACTTGAGTCCACCTGGATGAGCTAAGAATCTCCAGTTCACCTTATTTTGAAGTGAAAGCCTATCTCAGATGGAGATAATGAAGTTGTTACCTCCTGAACACGATGCTTCCACCGACTGTCCGTCTTCCTGCTTTATCTGTGCCTTCCTCGAAGTTTCCATGCGACCTCTCACCTGGGCGATGAGACGAGAAAATTCACTGCTGTGTTGTTTCCCTAAGACATTAAGAAACAGATGGAGAAAGAAAGACCAAATATTTAAAGTCAAAGCAATGTGATCAGCTCAAGGCCGAAAAGTCACAACAGAAGCAGATGGACTGATCCAATACAAAAACCCTAAAAACACCACTCGCAGTTAAACTGCCGTTATTTCCAAATGACATCACATTGATCCCATCATTATTACGGGATCAGTATGAAGATCTAGGTTTACAAACAAAAAGCAAATTTTAAGTCATAACAACAAAGTAGACAGAATAAAATATGCATTTTGTTCATATTTCATTCTGAATGTGTATTTTATACATTTCACATATTGAACACAACAGCAAAGTGAAAACCCAACAGGTCGTATATTGCAACTGTACATTTTATGGGTTCAATCCCAACAAAGTGCAAGAACGAAATTGGAACTCTCCTTTATTGCATTAGGGAGTGTTAGGAACTGCAAATATATGAAACACTTGAATTAATTTCTGAACAAACTGGGGAAAGTGGATCACTGGAAGTCACCTAACAAACAAAATGCAAATAAATAGATTTTTGTTTATTACAAGCTATACAGTTTATTGCCTTAAGATGGAAAGATACACAGATCAACATCTACAATAAACACAAAATAACCTGATAATCATAATGATTTACATATTAGGGAATTCCATTTAGGGAATTCCATTTTTGGTCCATGCTACTGGACTGTCTCAATAAATCAAAATGATAACATAATGATGACTTTATTCACAGTTAGACAATAATAAGTCAACATGCAAGACAACTGCATTATAAACAGTCAACAAAAGGTCAAATGGCACAGTTTGGGGGAGTAGCTGCCAAAGTCTGAGAAAGACATCACATAAGATAATCTCATAGAGGCCTAGAGAAAAGATTCAATGAAACCACACATAGCCTTTCAACAAAACACTACCGTAAACATTCCTACAAGACCCTAAAGCACTGATATACACTACATGTGCAAAAATAACCAGACACAAATTAAGGTGCATCCATTGCTGATAATGGTAATCAACTGTGCTCAAAATTAATTCAATCATCATATAAAAACACTGCTAAACTGGAGCAGCCTAAAGTCACAATGCCAATCATCAGCTAGAGCAGTGATTTCCAACCTTTTTTCCTTGAAGCCCCCCTTGCCTGTGGCCAAGACAAGCCAGGCCCCCCAACCCCAACTCCCACCCGCATAGATGCACAAAAAGAATAAAGTGATTAATTACAAACTTTTATTTGCAAAAAACAATGGAAAAAAAGGTGGTTATAGGTTTTTTTTTAATACTCTTAGATACCCACACACACACACTTCTCACATAAGGAATAAAGATAGACTTTCAGAGATGTATTAGCACCTAGACCTATACATATATTAACTTAAACAGTGGAAATATGTTGATATTTACATGCACATCATGTCAACACCTGTTACAACAGTAATTACAACAACAACAAACAACAATAACAATAAACAAGTCATTCCCTATATTTTTTTTTATATGTACAATATAATTTTCTTAACCTCAGTGTAGACAAAATCCCAACCTGGTGCCTGGACCCCAGGTTGGGAACCAATAAGCTAGAGGGGTAGTGGGCTGCAATGAGCTGTGCAGCAGTGTGTGATTCAATCTAGTGGCCTTTGGAATAGGCTTGTGAGGTGTTTGTGAGCCAGCAGTAATCATCCAACATCAGTACCTGACTGTCGCTGATTGCAATCAAATCTAGCAGCAATATTCTAGCATTTAGTGAAAGTCTTTCCAGTAGAGGCTACAACAAATTGCCCTTTAATATTCTTCATTTAAAAAGAAAAACATTGAATGACTTGTACAGATGCACTTTTAGTGCAAACCAGTGATGTAACCACTAGAGGAGTAAATGGAGCAATTGCACTTGAGCCCATGGTGCTGGGGTCCAGTCTGAGACAACTGTACACTCATGACACTTTGATGCCATTTATTCATAATGCATGACACTGAAATAACAAAACATGCATGCATCAAAATCACAAGGGTTGTGATTCTGTTCTAGGTAATCTAAGTAACTTATGCAAGTCAGTGCTTTTGTGTCAATTTTTATAGGTACTTACTACAGATGAGCATTTCAAACAGAAATACTATTAAGTATTCATTCTCTCTGTCTCTCCCTCACACACACAAAATTACCTTGCCAAGACTGCACTAGTCCTGATTTTTGTCTATTATTCTGTTCTCTATTATTACTGTATTACTGTTGACTTGCTGTCTAATATATCCCACTCAACTGACAAGTACCACTGTAAAATGACAGACAAAGGATGATCGATTCTACAAACCATTTTTAAAGAATTCTTCTGTGGCAAAGTCCTGTACAACTTTATAAGTTTGTTTTTGTTCTGACAGCAACACTAAGCATAGGACTCCAAATGTCATATATAAGAATGCTCTTTTCATAGCTCAACGTATAGCATCATCTGTTCCATAACTGAAACTCCACAGGTTTCAGGTTTTTTATTTCAGCTTATCCTTGAGGCTCTCTTGGCTAATATGACCACCTTCTACCTTTAAAAACTAAAAGCCTTTCTTGTACACCTCCCTTGTGTACTCAAACACCCTACTATCACCTCAGTTTTCTTTCTTTTCCTCCATACAGGTAACACAGGGAAATGTCATGTGTCAGGTCATCCAAAAGTGTTCCACTACGTTTACTTGGCCAAACAGAGACGCATGGAGAGCTGCGTGCAAATGTCACATAGCCTACACACGCCCACCCACATACACCCTGTTGAAATGTCATATTCTGCTTCTTCCTTCAGCAGTTTCATACCTCTTCTATATTATAATATTCCACCCTAGATTGCAGCTTCCCTAAATTTGACCAAAAATGTATTTTATGAAAAGGCAATGCATTGCTGAAATGTGTCTATTTTAATGATACCAAAGTACAGAGAGAAACATTTATGGCATTAAAGTTCTGATATTTTATTAAAAGCATTAAGCATTAAGATGCTTTGATTGTGAAAATGGCTCACAGCTCGAGTCCAACCTGCGCTCTGAAAGAATATGGGGCTTCATACTGACTGGAAATAATCAGCATTCTATGACAGCAAAGCGTCTCAGACCAAGCTGCACTCTGCTGGAAATATTCAGCATCAGCCAGTTTTTTTTTATAGACAGCATTTTGGGTGAATAAAAAAGAGAGAAAAATAAGTAAATGTAAAAGGTGTCAGTCATTCAGCTGACACTGTATTGTTCTGGTCCACTGCGTATACTTGTCTTCTTTTTTCCTGTTAGCTTGCTTGTCACTGTTGAAGGGCTGAACAATGTATCATGAATAAGTCCTTATCACAATATTGGCGTTTGCGATTCAATTTCAATTGTTTCACACCGGTGTTCTAATTACAGTCCAGTATTTGTCCAGTTGACAAAGGCTTATTTTAATGTCCATGTCACATCAGGGTTCACCAACATATATTTAATAGCGCAAGCCACACTGAAATATCAATATAAACACAATGACATTTTGTCATTGCAGATTCACCATAGAACAAAAGAAAGATAAAAAAGGAGGACATCTGCCATCAAGTATGAAAGGTAGAGATATAAAAGATATGGCATCATGTTCATAGGCAAGCAAAACAATCACGCATTTGGGTTTATGTATACTGACAATCATTCAAACATTTAAACAGTGGACATTCCCTACTGACTGCTGTAATCACCGGCATACTGGGTACAAAACAGGCACTGCCTTACGTAACACATGCCTCAAACACAAAACACACGTGTAAGAAAATGAAATCAGACTTCTTCGTTTCTGCTTATTTTTTTCTTCTTCCAGCCATGTCGAAAAGGAATAGCATGACTTTCTATATGCAGCATGCATGTTTCAGCCAAGAATTCAATTTCAAACAGAGCTAAAGGTGATTAAACCCATATCCCGCCCAAGGCTAAAGACACACAAGTGCTCCTGCCTGCTGAAAGAAGGTTCTTTCAATGGGGAAATAAATAAATAAATAAATAAAATAAGGGATCGCTGGAAAACAATAAAGGTTTATAAATATTTTTGACAGATGTTTAGTTTATTTTTCCATAGATTGAATATCTACTGGGCTTATAGTTTCATTTGCTCATGAGGAGTGGTTCAAAATTCCTGCTGAGAGGTGCAGAAGTCTCATTGACAGTTACAGGAATTGTTTGATTGCAGTGATTGCCTCAAAAGAATGTGCAACACACTATTAAGTTAGGGGTACCATCATTTTTGTCTAGGCCTGTTCCATTAGTTCTTTTTTTAAAAAAAAATTATTCCATTGAAGCATGGTTGAACAGCAATGTCTGACTTTCATTGGTTAACATTCATAGATTTTTATTTATTACTTTGGTCAGATTGAAGTCATTTCTGTGACCAGTGCGAGTTTTTCTTTCATTGACCAAAAGGTACCAACACTTTTGTCCATGTGTGTAAATTTATTTATTTGATTAATTTACTGTCTATAAAATTTGGTTAATTTTTTGTCAGCAAAGCCTACTCCATCATGTCTGACCAGTAATGATAAAATTACTGGCCTATGTCCTTAACAATATGCTTGTTTTTTCATTTGATGACTTTCATTTCTCATTTATCAATTGTTTAAGCAGGCTAGTGACTCAAGGCTTTCACTGATTAATCAAGAGGTTCTCTAAAGACCGCTATTTATAGAGACCCCTGTGTGCCATCTCAACATCCTCTTTCTGGTATAAATGTCTGACTGATCTACTTTCATACGACATTTCATTTTCCTCGCACGGGGTCGATTACGCATGGCAAATATCAGCCAAGCTCTCCCCCGCTGTGAAAAGCACACAAAAAAAATATCAACGGACTTCATTTCTTTTATTTGTCTCTGAAAGGAGGTTGGAAGGGCAAGCAGCTCCAGAGAGAGAGAGAGAGAGGAGTTACTGGCAAGGAGCACACCAAGGTTCACACAGATAGCACAGAGGAGCATGGAGCTTATTGAGGGGCTCCCATCTACAACAAGCACATAAATAATACAATATTTTCAATGTATAGTCATAGTGCACTACAGTGGAGCCTTTTCTTAAGTGGGACTTACAGCCACCAAGATCAACACTTGTGTGTTTGTTAAATATTATATATGACTTAGTGTGCTTTTCTAACTAAAATCCTTGATGCAGCATAGGGGTAGCATTTTGTCCATTTGCATCTGAGCAATCCTCATATTCATTCATTTATCCATCCATCCATCCATTATCTGCAGCCATGTATCCTTAACAAGAGCTGCAGAAGGTTCTGAAGCCTATCTCAGCACTCACAGGGGAAAGCAGAGACACACCCTGGACAGGTAAAATGTCAATCACAGAGCAGACAAACAGGCACAAACACTCACATAGAGTCACACCACACAGCAATTTAGTATTTCCAATCCATTTGAAATGCACGCCTTTATGAGTTGTGGGAGGAAAACTGGAGTACCTGATGGAAACCCAAAAGACACCCAAAAGGGGGAAAAAGAAACTCCATTCAGTTAATACCCAAAAGGACACAGAGGAGACAACAGCACTAGTCAACGCTATCAGCAAATTTCTTCTTCAAATCTCACACATATATACTAAAATATTTTATACTGCAATTAAGATGTTCAAACATGACCTGAAATGTGATTACATAAGTAAGAAAATGGGAATAGAAGCATCACATGGTCAACACTACATCCACCTTACAAATTTCAATACCTCACCAACCATGAAAAGTATCAATTTTCCATACCACTAATATCATTTTTCTCTTAATGGAAAGTTTTTTGAAGTAATTTTGTATTGTGGTAGTTGGATTGTTCCATGATAATTAAATTTCCATACATTGTAACGGCCAACAGGTGTTCTCAAAAAACTAATTAATGTATTAATATTGGAAGAAACAAAAATGCAGATAGAGATTTGTCCCAACAGTGTCTATATGTTTGCTGATACTGAAAAATAAACAACTTGTACTTAACGTCTATTTTTAAATTAATAAATAGGGCATCTAAGTACTATACTGTAACAATATTTGTCCTCTGCTCCAGTTGTTTCTGTTTAGGATGTTCTTGTTACACGCATAATAGTAAAGCAAAAAGTGGTAACATATAAGGATGAGAGCAGGTCTTGTGGGGTGTTTCTGGTATGCAGTGGTCAGGGTCTACTGTAGCACAAATTCCTGAAAGGTGTCAGAACGCAACGTGTATAGAAACTTGCTGTGTATGAGGAAGGGGCTGCAGACTGGTCAGAGTGCCCATGCTGACCTCTGTCCACTGCAAAAAGCAGAAATGGGAATGTGGGCATCAGAACTAGACCATAAAGCAACTAAAGAAAATGGCCTGGTCTAACAAATCAGGTTTTTTCATATCATGTGGATGGCAGTGCGTGTGTGTGAGCCGCTTAACTGGGGAAGAAATGGCACCAGAATGCACAATGAGGGGAAATAGGCAAGTCGGCAGACGCAGTCTGCACTAGACAATAGGAAACCTGGAGATCTGGCATTGATGCAGAGGTTACATTCACACATACCACCTACCTAAATCTAAACCCCTTATAGGTACATCACATTTCCTAACTGAAGTGGATTATTTCATTAGGATGAAACACCCTGCCACATGGCCAAAATTTGGCAGAAATGATTTAACGCGAAGTTCAAAGTGTTTTCTTGTCTTAAAAATTCCCCAGATCTCAATTCAAACAAGCATCGGCAGGATGTGATGGACCAACTAGTCTGAACTTTGGAGGCCTCATCTCAAAACTTTCAGAACTTACAGGTCTGCTGCTAACGTCTTGGTGCCAGATACCACAGTACTTCCTCAGACGCCTTTTGGAGTCCATGCCTGGATGGGTCAGAACTGTTTTGGTGGCAGGAGGGGGAATATACGCATCATCAGGGAGGTGGTTTTGATGTTACAGTTGATTGGTGCATACTTGCAAAGACAATCTCAACTTTAGCAAATTCAATGCCTTCCTGCTGAGCAAGTTTGTTTTTTCTGTTTTTGAATAAGGGCTGTGTGCAGGCTTGTTTAGAAAGACCAGAACATTGAATGAGGCAAGATTGATCGCAAGGACTTGTTTCAGCTCTCATCGTATTGATTTATCTCCCTAAAAAATCTGACACAGTCAGACCTGGCAACACCGCAACTTATTACAGAGCTTTTTGGTTTGGAGAGTTTCTGGAAAAAAGCTCAGCAGAACCACTGAAAAGCATTTTCACTGAAACCACCAGGACAGAAAGATGGAAAATCTGAGAAATCAACTTCTGTCTAGTCAGTTTTAACTTCAACATCTTACCAGCAATGGGTGTTCAGTGTTCAGGTCCAAATTGCATATTAATGCATGTCAAATCATAAATTGCACAAAACGTAGCGTGATGAAGAAACACAGCACAAATAATTTTGCTGAATGGAATAACAAATTTAAGGCAATAAACCAGAGAAGGAAATGATCGATGACATTTTTACATGTGAGCCTGTCCAAAACAGAATACATACAAACTATCTGACCACTTTTTTTAAATGCAATGCTACTGAGCTGATCAGCAAGGTTTGACTGAACAGGACGCATAATTCAGTGTTTAAATATATAATACAGAGACAAAATAAAAAAGCGGAGACATTCACATGCCGTTTTTGGCTTTTAAGCTCAGTTCAGAAAACATCATGATAAATCTTGCCCTGTCTGTAGTTTCCTGCAGTGGAGTGTGTCAGAGCATGAAAAAAAATCAGAAAAATAAGTTTCCAGAAGCTAAAATTCCTCTGCTCTTAATCACTAGCCCTTCATGTTATGTCAGCTACACTCAGGGCATTACAACAGTTATATACGGTAGCCTGCTAAGCATCTACACTAATGAGCACTCAGACATATAGAATAGCCCTGTGCAGCAGTAGAAATAAGCAAAGCCTGATTTTCTGTTCCTTAATGCCACATGAGATTAGTACTAAGGTTTCTTAATAAATTAGTGAGTTTGTAAAAAGCTATTTCATCCTAACATTACTGATTTTCTACAGCCACAAACTTGAAGATTGAGGTACAAAAAATAGTTATTTAATGTAACTTTATACAAAGTAGCTACTTTGACATGAATACGATTCCAACATGGTTTCCACCAGGAGGCAGTTCTAACACTTGATTAAAGGTTTACAGTCAAAGCTCCATTTTAAAATATCTATAACAGCAATTATTATATATTTTGTTTGGAGTCCCCCTTAATTATTCAAGAACATTTATTAATTTGCTAACTTACGGTAATTACAGTTCAAGTGCTCAATTTCTTCAGTTGTTTGGTTCTTTGTGATGGATATTGACTGCAAAAAAAGACAAAACATCAGATTATAGCTTTGAACCACTCGTTAAAAAAGTAGACACATTTTATCATTAAAATGGTCAAGATGATTAACAGGTACATACAGATTTACTTTTACTCTCCAGTTGATTCCTTGTCTTTTCATTGTTTTCAACTTCTCTAGCGATGTCCTCACCTGTTAACAAGAGAAAAGTAGATTATGTTAAAACAGAATGGATTTGCTGAAGACAAAAAAAATTCACTTATTGTTCTTTAATGACAATTAGTGCTGGGTGGTATACCGTTTCATACGGAAACCGTATACAGAAACGTATTTTTATGAATTTTGTGTGTGTAAAGCAATACCAGTTTAAAAATCCCAAACAACGATCGGAAAGTGGCGCCGCTGGCAACTGTTGCAGGGGGCCCTTTTTCACCGCAGCACCACTAGAGGAACTGAACTTTTCATTTGAACGCGCTCTTAAGCTCCGTGGGAGAGTAAAGATATGGCAGATAAACAGCGTGTGGATAATTTGGCATAAAATATTACTTTTAGGGGATGCTCATTCAGGCTTTTAGACTCATTTTTGCGGAGTTATATTTGATATTTGGCGTAAAAACAGTGCTACCAGCTCATGCGCTCTGCTCCACTCCTGTGCTCCGTGTCTCTCCCTCTCCTTCTGCACAGGAACTAAAAGTCCCCCCACCCCCTTCTTCACAATACTATAGAAGATAATATAAAATTTGGAGTTTTTGTTTAGATGTGCATGTGTGCAACGCCATCTTTAAATTGCCACTAGCTGTATTTTTTATGTTTTAAATTATAACTTTACTTCTACCGGATACCGAACCACAATAGGAGTTGTTTTGCCGTGCAACAAGCATTTACAAAAGATCCGGTTCTAATATCATCTGATACCATGAAACCGGTATCATTTAAAAAAAATATATACTGTGATAAACGACAATACTGTGTCTAATGTCAATACTTAAACAAACTGACAGAGCAGTGGCTGATGCCCCAACAAGCAAAAACTAGACTCTTTAAGTAATAAACAACTGGAAATCAAACTTGGTCTTCCCTGGCAGGGATCCCCTCTACATTACAGAAAGCTAATAGTTTAAGTGACTTGGCAGCTGATTGGAAACTGGAGCTGATGTGCATGACTAGGCTGAATGAAGTGGCAATGATTTAAATGACATAAACTAAACAATGGAAGTATTTAAAGTCACAGTAGTACACATTACACCGTTACTGAAACAACACACAGTCAGCCAGATTTTTGAAAACACAAACCAACACTTGGCTATATTTTCTCTATGACAGAATTTATTTTGACTTCTGTTGATTTTTGAAATGCAAAAACTGTTTCTTTTGAAACTGATTATTCCAGGTAGATCCCAGCACTAAAGATGGTCTATTTTATGTGCAAAACATCTCACCCAATACTTTTAAAATATCATTTCACAGCTGATCACAACATTTTCTCACACAGGTCGACTTGTACAAAAAAGAAAATGATTAATTTTGTTGGCCTTTGACTGCATACCACTAGATAAGGCATTTATTACATGAAAAAAGAAAACAGGATTTTTAAATCAGTTAAAGGCCGACAACACTAGTGACATGTCAAATGAGTCATTAGACCACATCATAATGGCCAGTTCATAGAAGAACCTAATGTGCTTTTTAGTTACTACTGAAGCTTGTAGTAGTCCAATCAGGAGGCATGTTCAGTCCAATTTACAAACGACCACTTTACTAATGGCCTGAACTCTTACACAGGGCAATCAAATCTTTTGCATGACTAGTTTTCGAAATGCCAAGTTTAACAGTTCACCCTTTTTAGTTCATTGCTCTGGAATATGCAAATGAACAATGACATCTACAGTGCTGTAGATTAGGGCTGCACAATATTAGGAAAACATGCAATAATGTTGTTGAGTATTGCGAAGGCGATATCACATGCGATAAGTAAGTAAAAACTTAGCTTTTATAGTGTTAATGGTTTCCTGCTTTGGTTTGCTGGTAACAGACACTAGATGCTGACTGCTCTATGCATAAAACAATTAAATGCAATATTTCCTTTGCAACCTATTTTTAAAGAATTTACTTAAACAGCATATTAATGCCACCCATAAAACATCTGAACCATTGAATGCTGTTGAAAAAATCTGAAAATATTTAATCATTTAAAATCCTAAATAAATGTAAACATAATTTAAATTATATTAAGTTCTAAGCCAGAAAAAAAATAGCAAAAGGAACAATCTATAACAGGAGCACAGAAGATGAAGAAAACTGCCCAGTGATTTTTTGCCCTTTTCTCTGTGGCATTGGGTGAAGAGCTTAGGAAAAACACCATTTATTGCAGTTTAGTTTAGTCTTTCACAATATGTATATTGCACAATAAGTATATTGATATCGCGATGACGGTTGCAATAAATTTGCAATATATTGTGGAGCCTTACTGTACATTTTCAGATAAAATGTATTTGCAGCATTGTTGGATAAAAAAGGTATTTTGACAAATAAATATTTCACTGAATCACACTACACTGAACAATAGTGTACAATAAGCCTTTCCCCAGGGATTAGCTTATGAGTCTACTTAACGCAAATCATTTCCACATGTTAACACAATCTTTGAATATTCGCCTGTGGTTTGAAAAAGTATTTAAACAGTCTAGAAAATAAAGAGAAATCCTTGCTGTTTGTTTGCAGTGTAAGGATAATGTTTGTGGTTCCACTTGAAGACTTATTTCCAAGACATAAAATTAATCTTCCAAGACTAGCTCAAAAGGTGTCTTCTAAAAACTTTTGGAAACTACAGAAAAACAAAAATCACAAGCCCAGCCAGTTCAAACAGGCTGCACACGCGCAGAAAAATATGAAACGTTTTCTATGAAACCACAAGATACTTCAAATTAAAGTGATAAATTCAGAACTGCAAGGGTGAGCTTGAAGGGTAGACAGTAAGTCAAAACAAACTTGGTGCGGGCGCAACAAGGCTGACAGTGATTTTTTCTGAAGGAGCCACCACACTTTCAGGGCCCTCTGCAGTGTGATTAACACCACATATATATAATCCTCCAGCTCCTACACATTCTCAACAGTGGTAACTCCAGCATTCTAAACTATCACCTATTATTCAGTGTCGTACTACAACTTGCATAACACTTTTCCCACCAAACTTTTCTGTTAAAGAGCTTATGAAAGACCAAATTAAACAGTGTGCATCATAGTTCTCAAACCTTTCTGAAGACAGAAAAGTTGTCTCAAGAGAGAACACATTAACAACCAAATCCATAAGAGAGGTCTCAAACTCTTAGCCTTTTCCACGTTCATAGAAAGTTAACAATCACTTTCTTTTTCATTCATTCTCTTAGAATCAGACAGACATACTTGATCTAGGTGTCAGTGCATCACACTCTGCGTTGTAGATGTGGATGAACTCCTGGTGTCGTTTGGTGAGCTGCTCTCTGGTGCCATGGGTGGGGAGGTGACACTCTCTGAGCCTCCTCTTGAGTTCAGCCATAGTGAGCAGTGTGTACACCAGCTTAGCCTTTGGCCTACGCTTTCCAGAGCTGCAATTTCAGAACACATCAATTGCCTTAAACCAACTATTTAATTTAAAGTGACAATTAAATGATTTAAATAGTACTACAATCTTCTACAAACTTTGTCTCTTACACATTTCTTCATAAACAAAAGCAAAAACAGTTTAACATATTTTAGGATATAATATGCTGTATAAAAACAGCATGACTGATTTAGCAAATATTAGGGCTGTAAAGCGATTAATTGCGATAAAAAAAATTTCCAGATTTGCGATTAACTAGTTAATTTTAATTAATCATGATTCTAAGTCAACCAAATATATAATATATAATAAACACACCAAGTCATCAATTTTACAAAGAAGGCTATGTTTATTTGATTTTTCCCCAACTCTGTCACACTTTTAAAAGCTGTAAAAACAAAACTTACTTTTGAATAGAAAATGCATAACATCTTCAAACCTGAGAGAATCTCTGTCTTAAGACAAATACATAGGCTTTGTCCTTTAATTTAAGTTATTTAAAGCTAACAAGAGTCCCGCCTCTCGCTCCAAACTCCTGCAACTGTTGGAGACCCCCTCCCTACGCTGCCACACCAGGATGCTTCGCCTTGAGGTTATATGATAGTGATGAAGTGCTTCGGTGTTAATAGAATTCACTTTTGCAAAGCACACATATTACCCTTGTCTTGTCCAAATCCCCCTCTGGTAATAACAAAGTGAAATTGTCCATTTAACAGCGTGTGTTTATCTTCCATCGCTAGCTTGACTGAGCAGCAGAAGTGGCTTCTTCTTCTGGCATGCTGGTCGCTGGCGTAGCGTAATACTGCCCCCACTAATAGTGTGGTACTGCTGTGCAGAGGGGCGTTTAATTTTCAAATTAATCGCGCGATCAATTTATTTTCAAGAGTTATAGAAAATAAATTAACGCAAACTAACAAATATATATTACGATACATTTTACAAAATATTATGAAAAACTACAGTACAACCCCTTTCTATTCAAAGTTTCATATTATGCACTTATTTCAAACAGGACTATTGATGCTGTTTATAATAAAACACTCAGTTAATCAGTGTTCTTTCACAAGTGACAAGCAAATCAGAAAAGCATATTGAGACTTACTGTGACGTAATTTATCACATTAGCAATAAGAATGGTCAAATTCCTCAGCTCTGATATCGTATTTTTTACTACGTCTAAATATTAATACTTTAAGTGAAACATTTAGTATGAAATCTTCAGTTACCTATTAGCAACACATCACAATCCCTAATGTTCAAACCTGTGAGGATTTATAAAACAGACCCATATAAGTTATAAGATTACATGAATTTTATTCTTTAGCATGTCAAGCCATAAGGTGGAATGAACAGAATTTTAGGATCTCATACTATGTACTGCTGGAATTAGTGTCATTCTAGAGTTTCATATTTTATACCCTGTGGAAATCTACTGGATAAGGCTGTAACATCACTTTAAAACTCCATTAATTCACTCATCAGAACCCACTTACCCTTGCCGCCCCAAAACATCTACACCTAAAAGGTGAACCCATGCATCATGTTTTAATTCGACTTCAGTCTCTGTGGCTGTGTGGGAGCATGGATGCGCTTAAGGCCAGCAGAATGCTGAAGCACACACTCATTCATCAGTTTTTCTTCAAGGTCCCCCACAAACCAAATCAGCCTGCCTGTCAATCAAAGTCTGCACAAAATGGCTGCCCTTCAAAATGCTCCTTGGGGAATTCAGCTGAGAGGGGGAATAGCTGAGTTTAATAGAAATGCAAACACAGCCAAGCAAGGAGTCATGATGGGCATCTTTATAAAAAGGGCCCATTTTTGAGTTGGGGCGTGGGGCAAAAAGATATCTGAATGACATAAGTTAGAGTTAAGTTTGGAACACAATGCTCACATGGGGGAATAAAGGTCGTCATCCAGGGAGATAAAAATGTGGTATCTAAGGATGAAGCGCAGCACTTGACTGACGGATCAAATGCATTTTCGTCACAGGAAACCTACTGAAAAGAAAACATTGCCTTCCAAAGACTGTTATTTGTGTGGTTTCATTTGCTTTTACAAGTGCTCCCTGTTTATCATCTGGCCAATTATGTATGATTGTGTACTACTCTCAGACGAAATTCAGTCTCAGTGCCTCCTGCACAAATGTATGCAACTCATTTGTTTCTCGCCTTGAATGCATTACGCACAGCCTCATGATTTGGTGTGTTATTTCCCCAAGTGCTTAAGAGAGTGTCCTCTACCCAGCACTGAGTAACTTTGTGGAGGTTAGCTTAGCAGCAGACACTTGATCGTATTATCAGAATATACAGAGGGCTAACAGGAAACTTGTCTGACGGCATCAACAGCAGCGTATAATCAAACTACTGTAAGATAATCTTTGGCACTCACTTGGGCACTACAAATGCAGAACTGGCAGAGCCTAGCTGGTCAGACCTACGGAGAAGATAATCTGTAAGAAACAAGACGGCTTCTCCAACAAATATGCACTGAGGAGAAAACTACTGCAATATTTCTGACTCCAGTTTAGACTGAGGATAATTCACCAGGAAAGACAGCCATGCTACCCTCTGCCCCTTTCCACAGTTCAGTAAAATGTGTTAGATAGTAATTCAGTGTGTAAGAAAGGCAAACAAGTTGGCATATAATTTATGCATACTAGAACCTAGATACGCATTGAATATTTCGTGAGAGATTCCTGGGATGCATTGTTAGCAAGAAAGAAACTGCCTTGCTTTTAAAAAAAAAAAAAAAAAAAAAAAAAAAACTTTTACTGCTGCTTCAGTAATCACTGTACCCAGGAATTTCCACAAAATTAAACTTTAAGTAAGCATGTGCATATAAACTGATCTGCAAACCTTCTGAGGCCCTCCTTCTTCTTGTCTCTGGTCAGACACATATCCAGATGTTTATTAATGTGCTGCTGAGACACACCCACACTACAAACTGGACACTCCACTGGAACAGAGCAAAAGCAACAAAATAAATACTTTAGCACTGTGGCACATTTTAGTCCATTGACTAAAAGGAGACTAAATCAGTTTCAGACAAAAATTGATTTAATATCCAATATATTATTTAAGAGTGGTTTTGTTTACTGTTATTCTAGGAGCCAGAGAAAACAAACTGTGCTGCTGATATTATGGCAATCCTCAAAATGTCATCAGCTACGGTGGGCAAGACCTCTACAAAACAAACGCACTTTCCAGCTCTGAGGAGTCAGTGAGTCAGTTACGGACACTAGCCGTTCTTGGAAAAAACACCTCAACAAGTTAGTTACGTAACTTTTTGAGCTTTCAAAAGTTTGTTT
Organism: Brachypetersius gabonensis; assembly: GCA_037577145.1. Taxonomy (NCBI): domain Eukaryota; kingdom Metazoa; phylum Chordata; class Actinopteri; order Characiformes; family Alestidae; genus Brachypetersius; species Brachypetersius gabonensis. The sequence continues at coordinate 11,152 of JBBJLR010132151.1, read as the reverse complement.
TTGTGGAAAAAATATCAACATGACTTTCAGACTCTGAGCTATGTTTACAGAACTACTACAGCTTGATCTTCAAGGACCAACATAAATTATTGTCTTCAAGTTTTTAAATCAAGACTGAGTTACAAGACAAGAAGTTGGCTAAATGAGTGGAGGCAAATAATATTGAGTTGTCAGTCAAGGCAACAGTGAAAATTCAGAAAAAGCATGCACTGAACAGGTGAAGGCTAAGGAGGAGGAGGAAAAAGCATTTAAAATGCTAAGAAGAGACTCCCAACATGCAGACATTATAGATGTCACAGCAGCAATGGCAGGGCTGAGAATGACACAGATCATGAATAACTTTTTTTTTTATGGAGCCTTCCTCTGGATACATGAGGCAACTTCTAACAGAACACAAACTTAACACAAACAAACTTGCTGAACCCTGAAAGGTGAGATAAGGTAACGGTAGATTTCAAATTCAGCACAAAGCCTACATGCACGTCCTTACTCAAGCTGTTATCCACTACTTGGAACTTCCAGGGCATGTTAATCAGAGACAGGTGAAGAGGCAGCGTCGTGTGGGCAAGGAGAAAGAAACTGTGCAGGTCCCTGACTGCGGTCAAAACCTCTTCAATTGCTTGAAGCAATTACGCAACCCATCTCACGATTTGTTTTCAATGTACAAAGACCCTTTTTAAAAATGCTAAGCAATGCACAAAACACAGAAGACCACAGCCGGGCAAAATGATTGGATATGAAGTATACTTCTCCATACACAGCAGAATCTTTTTGTCTATCTTTTTGTCTTTTTCCATCTTTTCTTATACCACAGACAACTTGCAGGCAGTTAACTTGCCATGTACCTTTAATTTAATTAAATTGAATTACATTTCAGCAAAACCTGTCCCCATGCCATGATTAATCAAGTTACCACAGTGACAGTAAAAACTAATTTACCACCAATTTAAACCCTGATGCTCATTTATTGATAAACTTCATTCAAACCATTGCAACAAACTAAGATTCCAGGTATAGACACAACTGAACTTTTAAACATGATGGGTGATGTGATATCCAACCTTTGGGTTTCCAATGACCAACAAAGCAAGAGCTCAAATGATCAATTGTTTAGAGACTGAAAGCAACTGATTAAACAAATAAAATGAGGGAAGCTCCCGCTTGCTTAAAATTAAAGTCTGCCCACACCAGCTTTTTGCAGCTAAGACTAGATCACATACCTATGCTAAACAGAAATAAGGTTTTACGCATCAAACACGACAATGTTTGGCTCACTGTGACAAAACACGGTCATGTCTTAGCTCTACTAAAATCAAGCTAAGATAAGAGATCACAGCGTTGATCTGTAAACTGCAATTCGATTCTTTAATTCTACATCAGTTACATTATGGTGCCCTATTTAATGCATGTTTTTCATATTACTTTAGTCAGGTTTCATATAAAAATTGTGTTGCTATTATTATTATTAGTAGTAGTAGTAGTGGTGGCAGTATGCTGCAAGTACATCTGGATACAATTGATTGTTTTAGAAGAAACATTAAACATTCTTGAAAAGATAATAGTCTAGTAATTGTATACAGTAAGATTACTCTTAATAGCAGCAACAGCTTTTTCTTCCAACTTGAAAGTGGACGTGAGAGAAAACACAGTAATAGAACGCAAGCTGAAGATTTATCATCGTTAAATTGCTCCGTTACTGGCATTCAGTCAACTTGTCCAATTTTGACAGCATAGATATATGAATTAACCATGTACATCACAGAAATGTGTTCAATATCTACTTTCACTCATAAATTAGACTGGATTTGGACAATTAACGTATAAGACCTAGCTATGTATGCTAGATTGACAAGTATATAGTTTAGGCCTTTGTGTTCCATGAGAGAGACTGATGTAATAAACCTGTACATGTTTCATAAGGACTTCTCGTAGGTGTACATCACCTTTGACCACAGGCTTAGTGACCTGTGACGTGGAGGGAAAAGCAGACACATCCATCTTTTCTTCTTTTACCCTTGCGCTCTCAGCCTTCGTCCTCTCTTCCTCATGGTCTCCGGGTGCCTGCACACAAAACTCCATAGGCTCCTCTTTCACTTGGTGGGGGGGCACGAGGTCTGCCTGTGCCCCCAATGAGGGAGTCGGTGGGGCCCGTTTGTGGAAAAAGTGTGTCAGAGTGGTGCCCTCTTTCCTGCCCTTTTTCTGTTTTGCTGCTTTGGTTTTTAAAGCCACAGAGGGGGTCTTGGGGGAAATCGGAGGAGAGTCAAAATTTGCCTGAGACAACTGTTGCCTGGGGAAACATGAGAAAAAAAACAGAGCAAAAAAATTCATAAGTCACAAAGATGTGAGAAGAAACAGCAGAGAAAATAGAAAAGAAAAAATCATTTTTATATAATTTGTAGATGCAGCGCATATGTGGGAGGAGATGCAAATGTGACACTACAACAAATAACTTACGATTTGCCAACTAAGTGCCAAACAGAGAAATATGAATGCTTTGGCATTCTGCACACATCTAATCATCCTGCACTTTGTGATTGTGCATGGGACGGTGAGACGAGAGAGACTGTGTGCACCCACGTGAGAAACAGGGAGAGAGATCGCCAGTTGGCTGCAACCTTGTAAATGTGGAAAGCAAACAAACAGGCCGAGTAGTTGCAAGACCATTATGGCACTATAAAGTGGAGTCAATGAGGTGTGCAATGCTCTGCTTTCCATACAGAGGCCCTTTTCATTCGTTTTTTGTCTGCACGTCTACACCTAAGAGCACGCTTATTACATAACCTGTTCTCTTAACATTCACAGACACATCAGACACAAATAAAATCTAAAAAAGGCATTCCCATCCAACCAGATGGAAGTATGTGTCGCTAAGGGCCACATGTGACATCTTGTGACATCAAAACACCTTAAAAATTATGCTATACCTCCCTGCCTAAATGGTAAATCTAGGTTGGGAAAGGAGGAAGAACAGGGCTGCACAATATGTAGACTGTTAAGTATTACAGTATTGGTCTCTAGCTTCTAACCAATCAGAGTTTTTTGACAGGGTGACCTGTTTTTGAAAAGCGCTTTAGAGATTAATTGTATTATTATTATTATTATTATTAGTCTAGTCAACTTTCAGTCAAATAAAAGTCTGAGCATTTTCATCTTATTTTAATTAAAATTATCCACAATTATTTGTCAGGTTTTAGTCAATGAAAGCTGAAGTTTTTTTAGTGATGCAATTCTATTTAACCAAGTCAAATATTGTAGATAGTAGAATAGACAAAATCAAAATTTTCTTTATGTCAAAACTATTTTACAATTCAAACAAGGTTAGCTTATTATTATATTATATTATTACATTCCAGATATGGAAGACACTCTGATGTGAGCTAATGACTTATTTTGCCAACCAAACATTTTAGAACGTGAAAATGTGTGTGTCTACTGCCATAAAACCTGCATTTGTAAAACTGCTAAAAGTCTTCACCCTCAGTGTGTTGGCCTGAACTTACCTGAATATTATCATTCCTGAACAAATATAGTGTGTGTGTGTGTGATTTCGCTGAATATTATCATTCCTGAACAAATATATTGTGTGTGTGTGTGTGTGTGTGTGTGTGTGTCTTTGTGTGCGCCATTTCGCTCTCTCCCTGGCACTATACAGTATTGTCAATGCTTCCCAATACTTTTTGCCACTATTTACGTTGCGACTCATCTCGTTTGCGTCACATCATAAATGTTTGTTGACGATGATATTTAGTCATACTTTTTGTTCAGAAAAAGAGGTTGTTCCTCTGCGGAGTTATGGGGCTGTAAACAACGGGTCCTCCTGATCCTCCAATGCTAATTGATATCGGGCTCGATACAAAATTTTAGTATCGATTAGTATGAGAATTTTTTTGGCAACCCTAAACTGAGGTTCAAGTAATTTGATAACAGTACATTTATTTTGACGAGTTTTTAACCATTTAATTTTTCTCTATGATGTTTGTGTAAATCGTAAATGATCATAACTTATTCTTACATGACCATTTTCCAACCTGTTTTAACTCCCATAATAAAACAGGTTGATTTTGCTACTGTGCGTTTAAGACTTTTTTTTATCATTGATCTATTTGTTCAATTTGCCTGTCTTGTATTGCACTTCATTTTAAAGAAACACTCCTTAGAACTGCAGCTTAAAAGCTATCGCAAAACCTACGATTAGAAAATGGGCTGTTGCTACTGTATACACATTTAAATACACATTTTTGAAACAATATTTACTTATGGAAAAAATTTTACTTATGGAGAAGTGGTGATATTTGCCCTAAAACGGTATTGTAATCACAATATGTAGCTGTATAATCACAACACCAATATTTTGTCCATATCATGAAGTTCTCATGAGGAGTTATGGATAAGTCCTCCTGGGAATTATGAAAATATAAATAATATAATAATAACCTAATATAAAACAAGGATTATGTGGAAAGCATGGGAATGCAATCATGCAGTCGTGACTTATGCAGAGTCATGTCTGGAAAAGAAAAAGTCCCAGGAAGCTTTTGAGAGTACAAATCTGCATGGCTGGCATAGGCAAAGAGTTAGGACTCTGTTTTTGCCAAAGAGCTCGCCTTGTAACAGCATCCAACCAATCTAATAACATTTAAAATATGTATTTTACATGTGTAAAACATTTAAGTCCAATATTAGTAGCTTACGGGAGAAATAATGGCATTACTAAATATCCAAATGTGTAGTTATAACAATAACAGATTAAGAAGATTCAGTCTGGGTCATTATGGGGAGACACTGGCACCTGCCATTTTGTCATTACACGCTGTGACTATGACATCTGCTTAAGATTGATGTATCTCTTGCTATTATTGCTGCCGCAGTGTATTTATTTTGTTCCTGTGCTCTTTACTTGGTTCATAAAAAAAAACATCAATGTAAAGTATTGATAAATACAAGCATTTTACGTATAACGTATTGTTTATGTGTCATTAAAGTACAAACTGAACTTCAGATTCAAATACTGGGTTGTGTATAAATATTAAAAGCCACTACTCTCAAAATCTGTTAGAACATCAGAATGCAGTGTTTTGTGAATCCTTTTCTACTTCTCCCTCCCTCACCAGGTCCCAGACATGGAAAGAGAAGGAGGAAAGAAGCAGAAATGTCAAAACCAGTGACATAAAAGACAGGTAGTCAATCTCCTAATTGCACTCCCTCCATTCCATCAGTTTCTGTGGAATATAGTCAAATGAGCTCCCTGATGCAACACCTTATTGCATAAAATGCTGTTTAATGTTATGCACTAGTGTGAATTCATTTCACCAAGACCAAGATAGCTTTTACAGAAAAGGCCAACATGTTCCCAGCACAGCTGAGTCAAACAGGCAGCGTATTGATTAATGATGCCCTTGGTCAGGGATGCAAGCTCATCACGGGTGAAAAAGGTGACAAAGTTGAGAAGTCTAAGGGCATGAACATCACAATAATGATGTTTTTGATATTGTGTCTGCATTTATAATAAACTGCATTACGATATAACATGACCCTTTTAATTCACAAAAGAGGTACATTTCAGGTTTAAAATGTGGTAGAAATCTGAACTCACTGAACTGCTAAATAAAAAAAAAATGAAACTATCAAACTACCAGCTAATGAACAGCAGTCTTTTGAACACACACACAACCAATATCCGACTGAAAGAGTAATGGCAGAACGTAAGCATAACCTTTCTCTTTGCTGCTACTGCACTTTGCCTTTTACATCACCAACGTGAAACAACAGGAAATTAAGCAACTGAGAGCAACACAGACATATAAGCCTCTTCTCTCTGCAGCCCGATGGCCATCTCTTATTCCAGCATCCACTAAATTAGGCCCTCAGCCTCCAGACAATACTGAGAAGATTGATGACCGTCAGTGACACAGACTCCAAAACTAATGACACTGTGGATTAAAAGCTACTGATCTCTCCAATCACACACATTCAAGGGATTTCACAGACCATACTTTTTTTTTCAGCAGACTGTTTTCTGGATTACCTCTTATGACCAAATATATCTGATTTAGTCCTCTTATTACAAAAGCGAATCCGATGGTTTGTTACAGAGATTTAATATTAGTCAGAATATAATGCTTTACAAAGCTGTGCAAAGCATGTCTAAAAGCTTTGACAGAGGAGCACCACCCCGTAGCAGGTGGTGAAAGCCACTGAAATGGATCCCGTTAATAAAAACAAAATCCTCATATTTTATACAAGGAAATTCCCAATTTCATGGCAGACAAGAAACATTTGGACAATGCAACAAAAATTTAAGCTACTCAATAAAATATTTCATTTAAACCCTGATCCTATAAATTAGTCTGATTTCAGAGAGGCTTTTGTCAATTGGTAAATACAAGCTGGGATAAACATGGTTTTATGATCTTTGCCTCCTGTCAGATGCCCCAATCGTTCTTGTTTATATGGAAGAACTACAACCAAGTGAACCAAAAAAAGGAAATGCAAACATACTTTTTACACAAACACATTATATCATCGGTGCATTCTGCATACAGTGGGATGCAAAGGGTTTGATAAAAGATACTGTGTATGCACCAAAGCAAGGATGAATCTATGCCTTTTCAGCTACGTATAAACATTCAAATCACATCTTGTGACCAGCAAAGATGGATTAATGTCATAATAAATGGATTTTTAAAAAATGAATATACAAATTGTGCTCGTCAGGCAGTATTAACTTTCACCATGACTTTTTTACATTGTCATTGTGAATTATAAACAAATTATACTTTTTCTGTGCCCCTTTCAGACAAGGATTTGTCTTTTCTTCTTAAAATGAGATCCACTGGATCCACTGCTAAATATCTAATATTTCTATCACAAATATCACATTTAAAAATGCAAGAACTTACCTTGCAGTTTGAAAGCTCTGAACAAGGTCATCTAAAATGCGGTTGTTCCTCAGATCTTGTTCTGTCATTTGCTGAAATCAGATGAATTTATTTTAAACGTGAAATGCTATTTGTTCAGTAAATGTATCACTACTTGAGATTTACATTTATGGCATTTAGCAGATGCTTTTATCTAAAGCGACTTCCATTCCCTAACTACAGGGGACAGTCTCCCTGGAGCAACTCCCTGGGGGTAAGGGAACCCGATGGTGGTATGCTGAAGATTCGAAAGCTGACTGGTTCCAGAAAGCTAGGTCAAAAGTATGCATTATACTTCGAAACATTATACATGTATTTGCATATGCATAAACTAGTCTAGTACTTGGCTCATTAATGCACTAATCGGTGCTGTGAGCAGCTGCCTGCTAGTCAAGGACAGTGCCTGAAGTACAGCAGCTTAAAAGAATACAGTAGTGCACAGGTAAGGGGAGTTCCCAGAAATCTGTTTTTCTGCTAAATCCAAATCCCAGAGTATTTTATTTAAGTAGAAAAACACAATGTTAACCTAATTCTACTACTAGCTGTGCATGTGCTAAAATACAGCCTCATAACTCACACTGGACATGTCTCAAAATCCTGCTGTATTTAGAACACTTAATGTGACATGTCCGCAAGAAAAAAAAACATATTTGCTATTAATGAAGCACAGAACCAGTAAGATGACGCATGGCTATATTCAGTTTCAAATAAAATTCTGAAAATTCTTAAAATGGGCTAGTGACAATGTTTTCTAAATCACAACCTAGGCCTAAATCTCATTGTAAAACGCTCCCTGAGAGGACAACTGATTGCTAGTAGGACTTAGCACATTTTTGTTTCCCATCAGACAAGCACACATAGCCAGATGCAATTTAAATGCTGAGTGGTATTTTGTGAATTGTGATAATTCACATTGGACTGTTTTGTAGGTATAGTGTCAGTGCATAAGCAGACCTTATCAGGTGCAAATAGCCTCTATTAATAGCTCATTAACCTTTTTAACAATTTCTGCTACAGTAGCTCTTCTGTGCGATCGAACCAGACAGACCAGCTTTCATTTCCCACAAGCATCAATAAGCTTTATCTGCCTATAGTCCTGTGGCAGATGACATCCTCTGACCACTTTTAGTCTTCTGCAAGTCTTCTGACCCACTCTTCCAGTTCCCAAAATCTGGCACTCAGACCCTTACACTTGCTGGCTTTTTCTGCATCTAAAACACCAACTTTAAGAACTGACTTGTCACCACTGTAAGGAAATAATCTGTGTTCAATTCACCCATCAGTGGTTTTAAAATTGTGACTGATCACTGCTCAAGTTAACAAGTGCTTAAAATCCTGATACTCACAGTGTTACATACAGGACACAATAACTTGTAAGAAAGAAACTTCCGTATACACAAGGAACAAACTGCAGGGAAAACCAAAAAAAGAATTAGTTAATCAAGTCTTTCAATACTAATCATTTCACACTTTATATGTCAGAAAGATTCTTCAAAGAAACATCAAAGCATAATCAGGTACTCTTTCATTTAATAAATCTCTAAATACTTACAGTTATGAGAACACTGCGTCATCATGGTAATGTTCAGCAAGTCAAAGCAAATGGGACATCGGAGCAAAGTGTCTATAGCCTGACAAAACAGAGATCAAACTTCGTTTAATGTCATGATCATAGATACACAAATGATACACCAATATGTGCATTTGGGTCTAACTTGCAAAAGATCTTCTTATTCCACATTCAACTGCTCAGGGATAAGTTTCCTTTTCCTTCTGTCCTCTGCAACTTCCTCTCTCACATCAACTGCCTGCATGTCCTCCCTCACCACAATCATAAACCGTTCCTCTGGACAGCTGACCCCAAGGACTTTACCTCCTCCACCTTTGACAGCTCTACTCTCTGCACACTCACCATTCCACTTTCCTACCTGTGAAGAGTAAACAAGTGATGAACTACCAAAAAAATACTTAGTTGATCAAGGTCCTCCCAAGTCAAGGAAATGTTCAGCTTGCCATCAATAATGGCAGAGAGATAAACAATCTTGATGTTTATGAAGTAGTCACAAGTGTTCTGAAACACTCCTCTGGGCTTCATCTTCTGGCACTAGTCTGGCACGCTACTAGATCCAAGTGACTTAGATCTGTATAATTGGGGCAGCTGGCGCCCTATTGTTCCTGCGATTAAAAGACCGTGGGTTTGAATCCCAGGACTCCCAGTAGCACCAATAACCAAAGTGCCGTCCCCACACACACACACACGGCTCCCCGGCGCTGTGTTCCTGGCTGCCCGCTGCTTCACTTGGTGAATGGATGAAATGCAGAGAACAATTTCGTGCTGTTCACACGATGAGCCGTGCTGTGGTGTGGTGTTTTCGTGTATGACAAACGGACACTTTACATCCTTACACCTGCCTGCTTCTTCTGCTTCCAAAACATCAAATTTAAGTACTGTTTTCACTTTCACTGTAACGAGATCATTAGTGTTTAGTTCACCCATCAGTAGTTGTAATATTGTGGCTGACAACTGTAGAACAATATAGTATCTTCTATGTACTGTGAAATCTGCTTACTGTTACGGCTACTTTAGCTTAGCTAAGGAAAGTTTTTACGATTTCCACTCGAACTGAGTGATTTAACAGAGCCTTCGACTCACTTTCAGACAGGACAAGTTGGGCGGCAGTTCCGCCTCACTGAAGTTAGACATTATTGCCCAGCGCGATGCAACAGCACTAATATATCCACTGTAAACACAGTGACTCCGTGATGCTAACTAGTGCCAGATCCGAACGTCAACAAAGAAATTCCCCGCGCACACTTTTACGTCCTACAGTGACGTCACTTCCATTTACCAAGCGGTTCAAGGCAGCTGTCTCGAAACACGATTCAGTTCAGCAAACCGATTCGAATTGTCCGATTCAATTAATCCAGTTCAAGAACCGTTGATTTACCAGCCTAGTCAAATTGTTCATCTCATCAATGAACAAAAAGATTCGACTCACAGAGTCACTCTGACGTCTAATCATCTATTTCATTCATAGAAGCAAACTGCAGAGAGAATAAACAGACTACTGTTCACAGACATAATCAAATATGACAAACCCCCCACCCCACCCCACCCCCGCACGCCGTGATTGTTATGTATAAAACTAAAGTGCAATTAAAATCGGGGCGGGGTATGGATGCCCTCACATGTCCCCCCAGTCCCTGCCAAAGCAGCCCACTGGGACACCTTTACCCTCTAAGTGTAGTGTAGAGGGGTGAGTGGTCGTTCACCCCTCTATGTACCTGTGCTGGATACGAACCTCTAACCAAACATATTGTGTGGCAGTTGAGTGTCTTGAGAAAGTTAAAAACATAGGCTTTGAGGTCAAGTCCCTGAAGGTCTGAGGCCAAATAAAGCTTTTGTGTCACTGTTCGATTTCCCTTTAGTTTAGTTATGCTGAGTCCCATCCACTAAATCAGACTCCCCTAATTACAACACTCTCCCAACACTGTGAGGGTGTAGGCATGTTCTTATTCTGAGAATTTCTATTGATTGCTTCATTACAGAAGTTTCAAACAGTGTAAACAGCAGCTGCTGTGTTTAACTAATAAAGAAAGTTTTCTTTGAGCAGCAGTGATAAAGTACCAGTCGCTTCTGTTAGAAGACATTTGCCCATGAACTGTGGTTTGCCAATTTTGTGGCTTAAAAATAACCACTTCCGAATGTAGACTGAAGTAGCACTGTAATGAATGAATATTTTAATAATTCATGCCAGCACTATCAGGAGTTTTAAATAGCGTATACGTTTTAAACAGCACAAAAAAAATGTATATATATATATATATATATATATACTGTATATATCAGGGGTGGGCATAGATAATTTTTTTTAATCTAGATTAAAATGGCTCATTTGAATTCTGCCGAAGGTCTGAAGCGCAGATACGCACAAATAGAAACAAATAGAAACAAGACTATGAATTGAAATGAAAAATAATAAGTCCAGCTATCAATATTGAATTAGAATGATGTCCTGGCTGTTGAACCTGCTGTAGGTAGCAGGCGGGCATTAGGTCCCAGGTGAAGCGACACGGCGCTGCTTGTTAGCGAGCAGCAACCGGAGCCCTCTCGCTCTCTGGTAGCGCCGTTTGTACTCAGTTCAACAGAACAATATTTGAGTGTCCATAACTGTTCACTGCTTAACTTTTCTTGTTTCCTTAAGTGAAAGGAAAGGTTTGGTGAAAAGTTTTCA
>JBBJLR010132090.1:0-17386 GCA_037577145.1 Brachypetersius gabonensis | reverse complement strand
GAGGGGGATGAGGGGGAAGAGGGGGATGAGGGGGTACAAACCAACAAGGGATAGAGCACAATAAATATATATATATATACACACATGTATATATATACACACAACATATTGCCAAACTGCTACAGTTAAACAAACGAGCAAAAACAAGAAGAAAAAAAAAAAATATATAATTAATAAATAAATAAATAAATAAATAAATAAAGGATACAGATACACCAAAAACCCCGATCAACTCTGTTACTGTGAGTATTATTATGTGTAAATGCGTGTATCAGAGTGTGTGTGTGTGTGTGTGTGTGTGTGTGTGTGTGTGTGCATATGTGCACGTCATAGACATGAAATATATTTGCTAATAAGAGAAGACGCAATCCCACACCCCCACGGATGCCGAGACAGACAAAAGGGTAAATCTTGGAGACCAAGGCAATCCGCAGCTCCCCAGAGCACCAAGGACTCGAGGCCCCTCTTCCAAACAACATCCTCACATCTTCCCTAGCAGGAGAAGGGAAGACACTACAGATGGGCCGCCCACAGCCCGCGGCCGAGAGCCCCCAAAGTCTGATGCCGGCGAGCCCACGACCTGCACCCCCGCCCCGCAGGCCCCCAGCGCCCACATCCCCCTCAGGGGGCGCACGCCCAGGCAGCGAGCTCACCACTCCGCCCAACCCCGGCCACCCCTGCCCAGGCCCAACTCTGCCCTCACTCTCACTCACACACACACACACCCCCACCACCGCCAATCGCACACACACCCAACAAGACCACGCAGACACCCATCTCTTCAACCCCCCTCTGGAAGCGCCGGCAGGCAAGAGCCGGCCCCATGAACCGGCAAGGTGCCCGGCCGCAGCCACCCCGGCCCCGGTCCCATCGAAGGCGCCCGCCCCGGGCAGGGAGCAGGAAACGGGTGTGTTAAGAGCATCTTTTTTTAAATTTTCCTTTTTTTGGTGGATTAGCCATATTGAGCAGCACCAGTATGTATGTGTGTATGAGAGGTGTGTGTGTGTGAGTACAGAGAACAGCAGCTAGCAACAAGATGAACTCCGATGATGATGTGGACGGGTCTGCTGCAACAACTCCAGGAATGTGTGGCCCAGCTTCAAGCTGAGAATGAGAGACTGGCAGGTGGACAAAGAATTATAGTGGGTGGGAGTGATCCCCAGCCAGTGCAAAGGGAACAAGCATTGTACCTACCTCGAGAGAGGTGGTGCCCTAAGTTTTTGGGCTCCACTGCAGTAGGTTCCTTTTTCTATTGAAGAGTGGACTGAAGAAGCAGAGAACTGTATTAAGTTAAGGTAAATGTCTGATTTGGATAAACGCTTTGTTTTTGTATGACCATTTAGAGGGTGAAGCTCGAAATGAGATTAAATATTGGCCCTCTGCGGTCAGAAAACCCACGAGCAAAATTTGACTGTCTTGAAGGAGGTACAAGGATGCTCTAAGTCATATTTAGATTGGCAGCAATGATTTTTTGACCGAAACCAAAAGGAAAACAAGTCTCTATTTGAGTTTCCTCATGCTTTGATGAAACTTATGGATAAAGTGAAACAATCGAAAGCGAACCATTACCAACTTTGACATAGTACTAAGGGACCAATTTTGCGAAAACGTTCAAGACCATATGCTGCGTAGGGAGCTTAAAAGGTGTGAAGCCATCAGGTGGGTAGAAGAGGGGCAGTCTGGCCATGACTGAGGTCTCCGTGTTCCTGGGCGCAGTGGTGAGGCTATGTGTTGTAACAAAACAAGCTGTTTTGGGTTCCTCTTCATGTACCTACATGTACCTTCTGGGTTTACATTCATAAAAAAGCGTATAATAAACCGTGCAGGTGGACAGAGACATATATGGAAGCAGTACAGCATGTTAGAAAACCTTCTCACAAAAAGTTCTCTTGTGTGTAAGTAAGCTTTGCTTTACCTGTAAGTAGGAAAATTTGTAAATATGTATATAAAATCAAGTAGTGTGTTCTACTTGCAGGGAGGTTTTTTTGTTTCTCCCCTGTGTTATGGCATGAGGGCTTGCCGGAGTTATTTCACGGATGCTGAAAAAAGTTTTCCCCTTGCCTGATTGGATTTGCGGGTCTGGACAATTCTCTCTCCTATGCACCCTCTGCTTAGGACTCTCACTCTTCATTTATCCATGGAAACGACCTGAAAGTAGTCCTGAAGAAACAAGGATGAACAGGCAAACTTTATCTTTTTTTTTTCTTTTTTTTCTTCACATGGACATTGGATGGTGCTCATGGGACTGATTGGGTCAAATGGAGGGGAAGTGAATGGATATCGGGCTTGAGAATAAAGTTATATGTATAATAAGAAAACATTATGGTGTTGCTGATGTCTTCCCTAACCTTCATTGTTTAACATTCTCCTGTAATGAGGTTACACCTTAAAGGGAATTGTTACATTGGCGCCCAAACAGGGACCACCAGATTGTGTGAATTTATTGTACGTATTAGCAGTATACTTACTACCCCCTATACCCAATTATTGCCAACTATTACTTTAAACATTTATTCAGTAGTACTCATTTCAATAACATTGGCAACAATAAAACCATTATGCGGCATTCCTTCTCCGACGTGTCAGCGTCTACTGCTCAATCTGAGGGGCAGGCTGAACATCCCCTTGACTTCCCAGTAGGTCCTTTCATTACCAGACGGGATCCGATTCAGGAGGTCATCGAGAGCATTAGTGCTCTTTACTTAGATCAGGAAGAGTTGGTGGATGCTGTCGAAAGACACACTTGGGAGGGCCTGCGCTGAGCCATGGATGGTGAGGAGGTGAGAGGAGATGACGTGGAGGAGCCAAGGTCAAACCCTGCCGAGGAAGACGCAATATTACTGCCACCACCACCACCACCACCAGTGGAGGAGGAAGAGGAATCAAGTCTCATGTCAGTCAACTTGGCAACTCACATTATTCGACTGGAGGATACACTGCGCGCAGTGAAGGAAAAGATGGATGGAAAGTTAAGTGAACAGTCTAATTAGGTATGACAACTACAAAATCAGTATAAAACCAAGGACAAAAAAACAGAGTATACGGTAGAGAACATGCATAAGGAACTTCAGCGGAGCTGCCATGCGGTAAAGAGACAGTGTGAGAGTCAGGTGCAGGCAGTAGGGCCGCTTCTAGTTGACTGTTTGAAAAGGCGTGACTCACAACTGTAGGCCAAAGCCGAGGCACAAGCTTCAGTCACCTCAACTCCTTTTCCTGTAGGACAGTCAGGGTTTTGTCCCCCACCCTGTAACTACAGCTACGTTCATGCCCCTAGTCATAAACCACCTGTAAAGTTAGATTTTCCCAGGTTTAGTGGGGCCGAAGAGGAAGATCCTATCACTTTCATAGAACGCTGTGAAGATTTTTTAGCACTACGCCTACTAGCTGACAATGACATCTTAGCTGCACTCAGTCCTGAGTCATACTGCAAAAGATTGGTGGAAAGCAGAAAGACAAAGTATTAAGAGCTGGCCAATCTTTAAAACTGCTCTGCTTAATGCTTTTCTAGCCGAAGATCATGCTATAGAGGCTGAAAGGAGGATACAAGAGTGTACACAGAGACCAGGTGAAAGCATCCTTTTACCTACCAATACAGAGCATTATGTATGAAGTGAAAGCCACAAATGGAAGAGAGGGAGATTGTTCAAGGAGCCCTCCGCAATTGCAACCCCGCATTGCGTGTGTATGAAGGAGTATGGTCACTTCCATCAGTGAGTTTGTTCGACTAGGAACCTCTCTCTTCTCTCTAGCTCTCGACGAAGGCGGTCGCATTTTTCTTTTCTCCCTCCCTCCCCTATCTCTCCTGCTGCATCTCTGTCTCGTCCTGTTTAGTGTCTATCTCTGAGACTCTTCTTACCCTGCTTTTCAAAACACAACATTATGGATTTGATCAACTGGTCTCTGAATGCAATTGACACCATCTTCTCGACGAGAAGCCTGGGTTCGGGGGAACTCAACTGTCCTTCAGGAACGTTTGCGGCTGGATACGTGATGGACAGGTGGGAGAGGTGGTGTGTCATGTGCCTGGCAGCGCTTTCCTTGGAGGATGCGGAGGACATCTACCTATTCGGAACCATGATAACTGGGATTCTGCTGATTGGATTATGCGGATGACAGGTCAATAAGGAAAATACTGTACATAAGCAGTCCATCATGGAGGAGGAAATCAACCACATGTTGAGAGAAGAAGTTATTTAACCCTCCAACTCTCCATGGGCTGCTCCAGTGGTGCAAGTTGGGAAGAAAGAAGGAGGGTTTCGGTTTTGTGTAGATTATCAAACATTAAACAGCAAAACTCTGTTGGATGGTTACCCAACGCCTCAGGTCCATGAGATCCTGGAGTCTTTGTATGAAGCAGCTATCTTCAGCACCCTAGACCTCCGGAGTGGATACTGAGGTGGAACTGAGTCCTGAAAGTAGAGCAAAGACTGCCTTTGTTACCAAGTACCATCATTATGAATTTGTACGGCTTCTGTTCAATTTAAAAAATGCTGCAGCTACCTTCCAACGTCTGATGATGATGGTGTTAAAGGATGTGATTGGCAAATTCTGTTCTGTATATATCGACAACATTGTTACTCACGTGATGTCACCACTCACTTCCATCATCTCCGACAGGTTTTCTTACTTTTAGAAGACGTGGGGCTCACATTAAATCTTAAGAAGTATACCTTTTGTCAAGAATCCCTATCTTTCTTAGGTCATGTCGTCCCCGTAGAAGGCATCAAGACGGAACAGGGGTATTAAGGAATACCCTGTACCTAGAAACTTCAAAGAGGTATAGCGTTTCATAGGCCTGGCGGGGTGGTACCACCACATCATTCCCCGTTTTTCAGAGCGTGCAACTCCTTTACATAAGTTAAAAAAGAAGGGAGTTCCTTGGAAATACACACCGGAGTGCCAGGCTGCACTAGAGGATCTGAAGCAAGCCCTGCTAAGCTCACCTGTTCTGACTTCCTCTGACTTCAGTAGGCCATTCAAAGTCCAGACAGATGCCAGCGATGTGGGACTAGGGGCTGTTCTTACACAGGAATGCGAGGATGGTGAACATGTGGTGGCTTATGCATCCCGGCTTCTTCAAGGAATACAATGGTATTCAGCATCAGAAAAGAAATGTCTAGCAGTGGTCTGTGCTGTAGAGAAATGTCGCCAGTACCTGGAAGGAAAACCTTTTTTTGTGGTGACTGATCATGCCGCTCCTATCTGGGTATTCAATCAACCCAAACCATCGTCCCAACCAGATGAATGCTACGTCTACAAGCCTTCGACTAGAAAACGGCAGTGTAATATTGTACCTGATGCTTTATCTTGTTGTAAGGGCAAACTCGCTGCTCCTCTCTCCGTAGTCTGGGGTAAAGGCTGGGACCAACCTTGCAACTGGGAAGAGCTAGGGACTGCACAGAATGAAGATGACCGATTGAATCTAATGTGGGGGCGGAAGCAAAATCATCTCCAGATCGTAACAAAATTCATTATTGCAAAGTGAATAATTATTTGTACCATAAAACCCCCAAAACGCCAGATGGAAGTCTCCGAAGTTTAGTGGGCATCTCGGAAGGATGAAAACCTTACGCTGTCTTCTTGAGGTCGCCTACTGGCCGGAGATATGAAAAGAGCTATGATAGTACTGTAGAAATTGTACCACCTGTCAGCAATACAACCCACAAATTAGTAAATTGGCAGGCTTACTCCAGATTACCCATGTGGTGGAGCCTGGATTTATGTTGGGGGTAGATCTGATGGGCCCATTTACTTGTTCAGCCCGTATGCATGAACAACTACTGGTAGTAGTAGATTACTGCAGCAAAAGGGTGGAGCTTTTTCCATTGGGAACGGCTACCGCTCCTGTTATAGGCAACATATTGGTAAAGGAGATATTCACCAGATGGGGAACCCCAGTGTACCTTGTCTCTGATCATGGTCCAAAATTTAACTCTCATGTGCTTAATTTTATCTGTCGACAGTGGGGGGTTCAAAAGCTGACTACTGCTTATCACCCCCAAACTAACCTAACAGAAGGAATAAACCAGAAAATAAAATTTATGACCTCTGCCTACGTCAAAAACAAGCATAAATAGTGGGATCAGTGGTTGTACGAGTTCCGTTTTGCTATCAACTCCGCTTGGCAGGAGAGTACCGGCTACACCCCTGCTGAAATCACTTTAGGACGTAAACTCAAAGGTCCACGTGACTGCCGCTGGGGCTTATAAAAAGGTGTAGAATAAGTCATGTAAGTGGACACTGGGAAACTTCAACCCCCCAGTGTGGCATGGACTGCAGGATATCCAGCCCATTAGCAGCCTTCAACCCCAACCATTTGCATTCTTTCCTCTGCAGATGACTAAAATGCTTATTAAAAAAATAACCATAGATCCTGTATCCACTAAACATGCGACTACCACCCCACCCATTACCACACTCAACACCAGGCATTTCCCCACTAACCTGCCCAGTGAAGACAAACATGCAGAGTCAGAAAATTTCAGATTTATATATTTTTTTAAAAATTAAAAATTATTTACATCTATACTTATATTTACTTGTACTTATTTCTTTATTTTATTTGGGTTTCAGAAAATGTCCAGATTTTTTTAATTTAAAATGTACTTATTGTTTTAATGTTTACACAGTCAGAAAGGAGCGGTTCAGAATAAATTTCACTCCGTGTTGTACTTGTATGACTGCATGTGACAAATGAAGAATCTTGAATCTTGACTTGGGGTGTACTTCATTGATTGCCCATGAGATTGAAAATGTCCCAGTCCGCCAGCCTTATCAGCGAATCCCTCCTTCTCACTGCCTTCCCCGGCAGGTATTGGAGAGCCAAGTTATAAGGGAAAGTTGTAGTCCTTACTCCTCACCTCTTGTCGTAGTAACAAAGAAAGACGGGAGTCTTCGTTTTTGTGTTGATTACCAACAGTTGAATTCGAAGACCCGCCGTGATGCTTACCCGCTTCCTAGGATCGATTAGTCATTAGATGTGCTTTCTGGGGCAAGGTGGTTTTCTACATTGGAGCTGGCCAGCGGGTATAAGCTAACAAGTGAGGTATTTAGAGCATATGGTCTCTGCTGAAGGAGTGGCCACTGACCCAGCCAAGATAGAGGTAGTTAAGAAGTGGAGGCAACCAGGCCACCTAGTCGAGTTACGGTCATTTTTGGGCTTTGTCAGTTACTACCGTTGTTTCGTGGAAGGCTTGGCTAAGATTTCCGCCCCTTTGCATCGCCTAGTATGAAGATTTAGTGGACCACGGTGGAAAGGGAAGACCCCTCCTGTTTCTCTTTCAACAGCTTGGGACGAGGCGTGTGAAAATGCCTTTCAGATTTTGAAGGAGAAGCTCACCTCTGCCCCTTGCTTGGCTTACGCTGATTTTAAAAAGTCTTTTCTTCTTGAGATTGATGCTAACTATGGGGGCCTTGAAACAGTCCTTTCCCAAGAACATGATGGGAAGGTGCAGCCAATTGCATTTGCCAGCAGAGGGCTGAAGCCCACAGAGAGGAATATGGAGAATTATAGTTCAATGAAGCTTGAACTTTTTGCACTGAAGTGGGCAGTAACAGAAAAGGTTCGAGAATATCTTGGAAATTACCACCTTGACCGATAATAACCCCCTTAGCCACCTGCAGACTGCCAAATCAGGAGCAATTGAGCAACGGTGGGCCGCCCAGTTGGCCTCATTTAATTTTTCAATCAAGTATCGCCCAGGGAGGAATAATGGAAATGCGGATGCATTGTCCCGGCAGTATCTGGAGCGTTTAGCTGGCTGGTCTTAGGTTCCATAGTTGGGGTCCCTAGCAGCTGCCTGTCCGGGGTCTAATGCTGAGGTTCAGTGTGGAGAAGTTATGGTATTACCTGGTGTACACCTCAAGATTTGAGCCTGTTACAGGAGGCAGATCTCGTCATTGGCCCAGTCTGTAAGTTCTATCAGAAGGGGCAACGTCCATGGCCAGAAGAGCGGGAGTTGTTATCCAGCTCTAGTAGAGTATTGCTGCTTCAATGGGACAGTTTTACCCAGCAGGGAGGGGTACTGTATTGACTCATTCATATCCCACGGGGGGCTTAGGGACGCTTCAGTTGCTGCTTCCCCAGTGTTTGCAAGCTGAGGTCCTGTGTAGTGTCCATGACCAGCAGGGACATCAGGGCCTAGAGAGGACTCTCCAGCTTTTTCAGAGCCGATGTCTTTGGCCAAATAAGGCGAGAGATGCTGAGCGCTGGTGTCAGCGGTGTGTCTTGGGGAAGGCAGTCCAGGCAAAGGTCCATGCATATTGGGAAACGTTGCAGGCGTTTCGGCCTAACGGGATTCTGGCCATTGATTTCACTGTCCTGGAGCCTGCCAGCGATGGGCGAGAGAACATGTTGATCCTTACAGATGTTTTCACTAAATACTCCCAAGCAATCCCCACCTGCAATCAAAGGGCATCCACCATGGTCCTGGTGTTGATCCAACAGTGGTTTCATCGTTTTGGCTCTCCAGAATGTATTCACTCAGATCAGGAGCAAAATTTTGAAAGTCTGCTGATTCAGCAGCTGTGCCAGCTTTATGGCATTCAGAAGAGTAGAACACCGCCCTACCATCCACAGGGAAATGGACAGTGCGAAAGGTTTAATCATACCTTGCATGATTTATTACGTACTCTGCCACCTGCCGAAAAACAACACTGGGCTTATCACTTACCTTAATTGACGTTTGCCTATAACACGGCACCACATCAGACTACGAGTCACACTCCATATTACCTGATGTTTGGATATCATCCAAGGTTGCTGGTGGATTTTCTGCTTGGAGTTGGAACGGAGACCCGGAGATGGAACGGAGATTGGATACAACAACATGAACGGATTCTAAGAATGACCCAGGAGCATGTCCAAAGGAGAGTAACAGAAGTGGCTAACTAGCGTAATCAGAGGCACAACGAAACAGTGGATGATCCAGGGCTGGAGAAAGGCCAGATGGTGTACTTGCGTAACCATGTGCCAGGCTGCAACAAGATCACTGGAACCCTGCTGTGTTTCAGGTGGTGCAAAGACCAGGGGTGCAATGGAACGGTGTACACGGTGGCACCTGTAGATGGAGATGGACCGGCTCGTCAGGTCGATCGTTCCAAGCTGAGAATAGTCCCAGAGGGGCTGTAACCACGAGTAGAGGTGACTCTCCCCTCTGTAGAGCAAGGAGAGGTACCTGATAACCCTGAAAGTTTAGAAGATGATACCGATGATAGGAGTGGTTGGCTTGTACCTGGAGGAGCTTCGGGAGCCTTTGGATTCATCTCCCCCCTGGGCTTCTGCTGAAGTTTATACTGCTTTGGGAGGCATAGCCCCAGCATTGAGACGTTCATCCAGAGTTACAGCAGGTCAGCAGTCTATGCCCTATCGGCTTCCCCGAACAGTGGCCATTAGCATAGAAATAGGGGTGCAGCCAGGCAACGAAGGCTGATGTGTCCAGTTGTGTTGTATCATCGGGCCGGCGATTCATTTGGAGGGGGTGGATTGTAGCCTATGGGTCAAATTGGGTTAGATGGTTTATAATAACAGCCAAATTTTGCCGTTTTTTGCGTTCCTTTTCTCTTTTATTAGCTCAGTGAGTGGCAGTGGCGCGTGAGTAATTGGAGTTTAGATGGGCCAATGATTAGGCCACCTAAGTCCATTTAGGCAGGACCATATCAGGGCACTTAGGGTCTTTGTAGCAGTAGGCTATCTGTGGGAGAGCATGGTCGGCATGGTAGCAGCGTGAGGGGGCTGTTTTGGATTTAAGGTATGTCCTGAGCTCTTTCTTTTAGCAGTGTGTTTTAATTCGTAAGCAGTGGGCTTAACGTGCGTTTGTTTACTAGAGAATGTGAAGCTGGTGCTGCTAGAGCTGCTTGAGTTCGGCGTGTAACAAGCACAGATACGGGCAGCTTGGATCGGGCTGAAATAGCTGTAATAGCCACTGTTAATCTTGTATGGTATGTGTTAATAAATTTGAACATGTATTGATGTCATGTTGAGATTGTGATCGGTCTGTTTTTATGTTCACTGTGTCCATATGGTCTTAAGTGTGCCTTAAACCATATTATTGCATTCTGTGATAACTTGTGCACATGTTTGCCCAGGCTATTTTATCATTTATAGGTTCTGTGTAAGAGTAAAATGTAAAAAAAAAAGTTTATGTTCTTGTGGCTGTTTGCTGGATTTTAACGCCATAATACTACTGGCTGCTTAGTAGCCAATGTTAGTATCTGTATGTATTCGTTTCACAGGTCCATCAGGCTCTGTGTGGGGTTCTCTGTACTGTGTGAATGTGGTGCTGCTCAGTGCTTTAGCATTCTTTTGTGTGTTTGTTTGTTCTTTTCCTTTAGCCTGCATGCTTTAGATGAGGTGTATTGTGACACTGATTAGTGATGTATGCATGCAGGATAGAGTGAATTATTTTTCTTTTTCCTTTTAATTCCTTTTTTTGCAGCTCTTGTAACTTTATCAACCCAGGCTTTCCTGGTGCCAGGTAGATTAAGGGTTGAGGAAGAGTACACTAGAGAGCTGAGTTTGTAGCATTTTCCTATTTGTGTTAACGATTGAAAGTCTTGCAGTGTTTTGCAGGGTCAAGTGTTGTGTTCCTATCACCTAAAATACCTGGGTTTGTGAGGTTTGCAGAATAGAGTAGCATCACGTGTAAGGTAGCAACCTAGCTTTTTTCAGTGACTCTCCCTCGAACTTGGGATTTTATGCCTTTTTGTTGTATGCTCTTTTGTTTAAAACATAGTCCCCTTGCTCCAGTATAGGTAGTGATTAGTGGATTGCAAGGAGTGGCGTAGTCAGCTACAGTTAGGGGGCACCACATTTAGGATTGGAACGTTGATCCAACATCAGCGTCTGATCTCGCTTTCAGGCTGGAGGGGGATTTCCATCAAGCTTATATAAGTGTGATGGCCAGATGTCCTCACACTTTTCCCATATGATCTATATGTCAAACATTTTTTCATGATGCGTCATTATGTTTCTAAAAGTATTGGCTAAATATTTGGTAAATACGTCAGTAAGTAAATCATGAGTAAATGTTTTAATTATGTGAACGTAAAAGCAGTTCTCATGTTTGCTGCTGGGAAGGAGGGCACAGATACAGGAGATACAATAATATAAACACGTAACAAAGCCAACACATAAATTCAAATGTGATTGCAATTGCAAGGGCAACAACCTAACCAATAGGCCACTAGGCCAACTGTGTAAAATTGCCGTATGATGTAGTGTTAACTTCACCTTTCACTGGAATGAAGGGGCTGAGTCCAAACCTTGAAAAGCAGCTCCAGTCTATTATTCCACCTTCACCAAACTTTACTGTTGGCACATTCCATTAGGCAGCACTTTTCAGATTCATCCATCAAACTGCCAGATAGTGAGGCATGATTTACCTCTTCAGAGAACAGATATACCATGCTCCAGGGTCCAGTAGCATGTGCTTGGAAATGTCTATAGAGATCTTGGCTTGTGTGCAGCCAAGGCATCCAGTTTCACGCTCCTGATGCTTATCCTCATTTTTATGCTGTGAGTTTGAATAAATAAAATTTTGTGCCTGTGCTATCGTTGCCCTTTAACAATATGAGCACTCTTGGTTGTCTGGGGCACATCTAACAGGGCAGAAATTTCACAAATTGACTTGTGGCAAAAGTAGGCACCCCATGATTTTGCCATGTTTAAAGTCACTGTAACGGTTGGGCCATCTCAATCGGAAGTCAGTCACCTGAGTATTAGGGGATGACGGCTCGGGAAAAGGATTGAGTGAGTATGTGTGTGCGAACGGTCACGGGTTACGAGGCAAGCCAGTCTGGGGATACGTGTAATGAGAGTAAGGCTGGCTTGTCTGGTACTCGTGACCGGTCCAGCTGAACTCAGTTGAGTTCAGTCAGTAATGAGTTGTGTGATTTGGTGGAGAGTGAATGAGCGTGTTGAAAAGCCAGTCGATTCCCAGATTCTGTGTGGGATCACTCACTTACCTGGGTGGAAGTGGAAATAGAGGAATCTCCAAAGCAGAGTTTGTGAAAAGAAACCATATCGCCCTTGTGCTTCTCCGGTGGAAAGAGGGATTCGTACAAAACCAGAAACTGTATGGTTCAATATGTCCTTCATTCTCTGTGTACCTCCTACAGAACACCCTGAGGCATTCGAAGTGAAACTGGGGGTAGTGGAAGACGCACACAGAGCTACTGAAATGCTGAGAGTTAAGAGACGGGACTTGTGAGCAAGGCTGAAGGCCTGTGAGTGAAGCAGCAACCAGAGTACGGTCCTCCACCTGAGCAGGGGTTCTTAGAGAGGCTGCGAGTGTTGGACTTTCCCATACAGCGTGTGGCTGATTTGAGTTCTTGAAATAAAAATATTAAGTTCATTTCCCTAACCCCTCACCCTTGTGTCCTTTGACCCAGGCACCATTACAGTCACTGGGTTTCCACATAATTTTGTCCATTTAATGTGACCTCACAAGCTGAACATAAATCTTTATCAGTGGCTTGAAAAGCTGTTTCAGTGTAATTCACATGTGCATAGACTTTTAGACATATTAATTTGTGATGAGCCAAACGCCTATGCCAGAGGTCGGCAAACTTTAACACTCAAAGAACCATTTGGACCCGGTTTCCACAAAAGTGAAAACACAGGGAGCCGCAAATCCTCTGACATCCAAAATTAATATAATTGTTTCACTTTTATGCTATGTATAAAAACTAGGCTACTGTGTAGCTTGTGAAATTCTGTTCATTCAAAGAAAATATTTTGAAACACATTTTTTTTAATGTTCGATCCCAATATCCCAACTACAAATTAGTGAAAAGTTACAGAAGCGTATTGCATTCACAAAAAAATTGCACACCTTTATCTAGTAATTACA
This sequence comes from Brachypetersius gabonensis, assembly GCA_037577145.1. Lineage (NCBI taxonomy): Eukaryota > Metazoa > Chordata > Actinopteri > Characiformes > Alestidae > Brachypetersius > Brachypetersius gabonensis. The sequence continues at coordinate 4,535 of JBBJLR010132090.1, read as the reverse complement.
AGAAAACTGTCATATTACAAGAAAAGGATCCTGTAATGAGATTTTGTATTTACGAGAAAATATCTCATAACTACAAGTTAAGGTGTTCAACATAAATACATAAAGGGTGTATGTTATGCGCATCCGTTCTTCCGTGCCTGCGCTTCTATCCTGCCAAGCCACTGCTTTGCTTAGCAGGACCATTGCAGGAAAGATAGTTATCCTCTTTGTAAGCTTGATGCTTCCAGTGTATGGGTTATGGAAATGATATTTCAGTGCTAGTAGATTTGTAGATAAGGTTTTTTTTCTACTGTGTTTGATGTAGCATCTCTACTGTGGGCAAAGAATGCCAATTCTGGAAAACTGAGACATGATCAGGATGATTATATTAGTATATAGCCATGGTAGTCTAGTTGCCAAAAAGGGGTCATAGCCTAACCTGCAAATGTTATGCTTTCTCGTGTTTGGTTGCCAAGTGCCCATGTTAAGATGAAAAATTTTAAATTTGGGTGTGTACCAATTCATTAATGTAGGTACTCATTAGAGTACTAGAGCAAACACATTGTCAACCCCTGTCTATAACACCCTATTGGCTAACAAACTCTTAATAGCATAAAATAGAATACATTTGTATGAAACAATATGTGAGGGAGGACATTGAAACTGTGTATATATGTGAATTTTATATGTGTGGAATTGCCAATCCTGCATCAAGAAAGCTGACTTAATCTCTGGACGTGTCTCTACTCTCTTTCCACTTCCTGGCCCTCACAGAGACCTGGGTTACACTGGAGAACTCTACTACTCCGGCTGCTCTCTCCTCTGCCATGTCCTTCTCTCACTCTCCTCGCAATACAGGCAGAGAAGGGGGTATAGGTTCGCTTCTCTCACGTAGTTGGCATTTTTTGCCTCTTAGTCTCTCCCAGCTCAACATCTTATCCTTTGAATTCCATTCTGTTACTATAATCTATCCAACTAAGCTCCATATCATTGTCCTTTATCGCCCACCAGGTCCTCTGGGCAAATTTATCGAAGAACTGGACGTTCTTCTGAGCTCATTTCCTGATGAGTCTCCACTCATCCTCCTCTGGGACTTTAATCTGCCAGGTGACAAGCTGCTGCTGCTATTGTCCTTTGGCCTGTTCCTCTTCGACTCTCCTCCAACCCACAAAGCATGCAACACTCTTGATTTGGCATCGACCAGGTCTATTTCCATGTTCAATATATTGTCCAGTCCTTTACATGTCTCTGATCATCATCTTCTGTCTTTCAAATTTCGTCTCCAGGCCTCTTCGTCTCATCTCCCATGTATGCCTATGACTACCCTCAGAAATCTTTCCTCTCTATTTCTGCCCACTCTCTCCTCTGCCGTTCTATCTTCCTTATCTCTCCCTAACTCCACTACCCCTCTGTCTATCCTCAGTTGAATCAGCGACCAATGACCTCTCATCTCTCCACAGCTCCATTAATCTACTCTGGCCCTTGTCTTCCAGACCGAGGCATGCCTCTCTCCCAGCTCCATTGCTGTCTGAGGTCCTGAGAAGTAACAAAAGGGAGCTGAGAGCAGCTGAAAGCCCTTTATTTTCTTCATTAAGTCTACATTTCAGAACAACTTATACAGAGAAAAATGTCAGAAAACAAAAAAAAGGCTATTTTTTTAGTTTTCAGTGAGTCCATGGATGGTGTGTTACATTGCAGGTCAATCACTACATTTCCTGATTCTACATGTTCTTGGGAATCAAAATCCAACATTTGAAGCAGATACATAAAATTACAGAGGAGCTACACAGCAGTTTATAACAGGTACACATAGGCATTTCCAAGTGTCTCCAAAAGCTCTCCAAAAGAAAAAAACAAATTTCACCATACAACAGGGTGTGTGTGTGTGTGTGTAATTTGTGTTTTGACATTGTACAAACAAACTTCACTTAAAACAGTCCTGGCACCGTGCTATGCTGCAGAAGGGCATGGAATTGAGGCTGGGGCTCGAGCTGGGAGCTTGCTGCCATGCTGAGGTACTGGTGCTGGCAATGGTGGGGGTTGGGGGGACTGGAGGCCTTGCAGGTGGGGCTCTAGCTTCCAAAGGGTCACCAATAATTATTTATTAATAATTTAATAAAATAAATGGCTAAAAAATCGATCACATGATAACCATTTAAAGTTGAAGTTTATTGTAAAAGTGCATATTTGATGTAGTCAACAATGAATCCCATGGAAAAGGCTGTTTAGTTTGCACATTTAAATGTGTTTGCATGATTACATTCAATCATACGGCCCACAGAAAAAAATAAGAGACCACTTAGTGTGTCTGTAGTAAATGTAAATGTTACTATTGTTGTATACACTATTGACCACATCCAATTCAACATTTTAAAAACAGTTCAGAAAAGAATATATAAATGTTAAATGTATGTAATGTATCATACTTTGGAAATCATACTAAACACTCATACATTATTTTACAATTGTAATATTATATATATTCTCTGACATGCACTGCATGCTTAAATGCAAAGGCCAACATACCAAAATACTAAGAAAACATTCATTTGCATCATGTGAATTTATAAACATACCATTTATTCTCCTGATCCGAATCCACGCTGCCAGTCTCCTCTCCTCAAAATCCACCCCCACATCAAAAAGCACAGCATGTGCCTCTTCCAAGGTCCACTGCATTATTTGTGGTCTTGCCATTATGCCAAAATCGGTCAAAATGCAAACAGAAGCAATAGAACTGACAGACAGCGGTTTTTAAAAATGGCACCCGTGTCTCTCCACTGCGCTATGCACTCGTAATCTGTGAGGCACACAGGGGGTACTCGTCATTACGCATTACCCTTGGAAACGCATGGATAGACCAATTAGGGTAAATGACCCACCTATGTTTTCGTAAGAAAATTAAGAAAACTGTCAACCACTTCTGGGAAGCCCTCGTCTGAACGTAAACTAAATGGGTGCTCTTGCCACTAGTGAAACAGACTGTATTTTATGAAAACTAGTTCGCTCACAGCAAATAACACAGCAAATAACAAAAGTGGACATCTTTAGCTTTTGATCCATGTGTAATAGTATGTGTAAACTTGAATTGGGTGATTGGAGAGAGTTGGTGAAGACCTTGTTGCTTTACTGTTTATTTCTAGGACTGCATTTTTAGGACCCTAGAAATGCCACAGCTTTTTTTGCCACAGCTCCACCTACTGAATTGGATTACCAAGAGCGCACTAATGAATATAAGACGGACGACATGGACAGCAAGCAAAGTGTTGTCACGTCGAGCCGTGCACGGGGAGTGAGGCGAGGCACAAGGCAGGTGTCATGGGATGGAGCATACAAACGACACGGACTCTACATAATAAAGCAAAAAGCCACAAGGGGCTAACAGAAATAAGACTACATATAAGACACACATGGAACAGGGTAATGTGCAGGGTATTAATCAGGGATAACCAGCAACTCTAACTAACTAAACACAAGACAGCTGACAGATTGAACACTGACACAAACATACACACCAAATGTACAAATAAAAGTCCCCAAAAAACAAATAAACCACAGCGGCCCCTACTGGCCGATGGCCGAGACGTTACAAGTGTGAGTACTGGTTTTCAATTTTATTTTATAATGTTAAAAGGATGCAAATTTTAGTTGTATTTAATTTTATTTTAGCTCAGCTTTTTCCACTCAACAAAGTTGAGCAAGGTCAGAACCCATTTAGCAAGCCATATCAGCTGTGTAGTTAAAATGTACATTTAAAGCAGCCTGAATTTTATGATTGGTTCTGTTTGAGTCTCTCTGATTTGTTTTTTGAAACCATGAATCTGAATCAGATTTTGGGTATACATATTTTACACATTTAAATACATGAATGATAGTTCTATGTTCTTGTGTAGGGTATACCATTCACATACGTGGGTTACATTGCCGACCACAGTTGCATTACCACTGTATCTACTGTGAGTCAATGGTGTTGCGTAAGCCTGACTTCATTAACCACCTGTCTTTGTGCAAGAGGAAGCACCCTGCTATAATCAGCACAATCCCAGATCCAACAACCACCAAGTTGGTAGTTTCAGCAAACACAACCTCCAACATTCCAGCTCCAACAGCCACCATCATTCCAGCCCCAACAACAATAACCATTGTTGGGGTCAAGATACGAAGGGTCCGTGTGAAGGTAGTACTAAAGAAAAAGTGTCCCATATGCCACCTTCTCATGCACAAGACAAATTTAAAGAAGCATAAAGAAAGGAAGCACACAGGCAAACAAAAAGACATCACAGCAACCTCCCACCTTCAGAATGAATGTATCGATCTGGAAAATGGAATTTATGCTGTCCACAAATCATTTCATGGTACCAGTATACATGTTCAAAATAAAATATGGAAAAACATGTGAACATGGAGTTGACATGGAGGAGTGGGTTGAAATGATATCAGTGTGTACTAGACTTGTAGTCAAGACCGCCTAAACCAAGCCCAAGACACTACCAAGACCAGAGGGTATCGAGACCAAGACAAGACCAAGACTAAGACCAAGACAGACCAAGTCAAGA